>VUQI01048398.1:11949-29205 GCA_015106735.1 Paratilapia polleni | reverse complement strand
TTGGAGGTCTGTAGCTATTGACTCTGCAGAAAGTTGGCGACCTCTGCACACTATGTGCCTCAGCATCCGCTGACCCCATTCTGTGATTTTACGTGGCCTACCACTTGTGGCTGAGTTACTGTCATTACCAATTGCTTCCACTTTTCCATATTATAATACCACTAACAGTTGACTGTGGAATATTTAGTAGCAAGGAAATTTCACGACTGGACTTATTGCACAGGTGGCATCCTATCACGGTACCACGCTGGAATTCACTGAGCTCTTGAGAGCGACCCATTCTTTCACAAATGTTTGTAGAAGCAGTCTGCATGCCTAGGTGCTTGATTTTATACACCTGTGGCCATGGAAGTGATTGGAACACCTGAATTCAATGATTTGGATGGGTGAGTGAATACTTTTGGCAATATAGTGTAAGATTCAAACCATTGCAGTGCAATTCCTTTAATACCTATGGTGTGTTCTAATCTCTGTAGTAAAATATTTTGGTCAGTGATATTGAATGCTGCACTGAGGTCTAACAGGACAAGACCATACCTGAGTCCACTGTCAGAGGCCATAAGAAGGTCATTAGTAACCTCAAGAATTTTTGAAATAAAATTAAAGTTAGAAATTGGCCTATAATTAGCTAAGACAACTGGGTCAAGAGAAGGCTTTTTAAGTAATGGTTTAATTACTGCCATCTTAAAAGCCTGTGGTATTTATCCCATTAATAAAGATAGATTGATCATATTTAAAATTGAAGCATTAATTACAGGTAAGACTTCTTTCAGCAGTCTTGTAGGAATGGGGTCAAGCAGACACATTGATGGTTTGGAGGAAATAACTGTTGTAAGTTAACTTGGAAAACACAATCAGAGAGAAACAGTAAATATCAGCAGTTTTAAAAGTTTTAAAGGATAGGTCTGTGGGATGGTTGTAAATATATTTTTTTTTAATGCTTAAAATTTTGTTTGTGAAGAAATTCATGAAGTCATTACTAGTTAAAGTTAAAGGAATACTTGACTCAACAGAGATCTGACTCTTTGTCAGTCTGGCTACAGTGCTGACACAAAACCTGGCGTTGTTGTTGTTTTCTTCTATCAGTGAAAAATAGTAAGATGTCCTAGCTTTACCGAGGCTTTTTTATAGAGCAACAAACTATTTTTCCAGGCCAAAAAAGATAGATAAGTGAAATGCCATTTCCTCTCCAGATTACGAGTTATCTGCTTTAAGGCACACGTTTGTAAATTATACCAGGGAGTCAGGCATCTATGATTCGAAGCTTTCTATATATCCAAGGTAACCAAGGTATGCAGAAAACCATCTCTGAACACACAGCACATGGAACCTTAAAGCCAATGGGCTACAGCAGCAGAAGACCACACTGGGTCCCACTCCTGTCAGCTAAGAACAGGAAACGGAGGCTATAATTCACACAGGCTCACCAAAATGGGACAATAGAAGACTGGAAAAACGTTGCCTGGTCTGATTAGTCTCGATTTCTGCTGCAACATTCAGATGATAGGGTCAGAATTTGGCGTAAACAACATGAAAGCATGGATCCATCCTGCCTTTTATCAATGTTTCAGGTTGTTGGTGGTGGAGTGATGTGGGGGATATTTTCTTGGCACAGTTTGCGCCCTTTAGTACTCACTGAGCATCGTTTAAACACTACAGCCTACCTGAGTATTGTTGCTGACCATGTCATCCCTTTATGTCCACAGTGTGCCACAGTGTCTTCTCATGGCTGCTTCCAGCAGGATAACGGACCATGTCACATATCATCTTAAAGTGATTTCTTGAACATGACAATGAGTTCACTGTACTCAATCCAATAGATCATCTTTGGGATGTGGTTGAATGGGAGATTTGCATTATGTATGTAAATTGTATGATGCTGTCATGTCAATATGGACCAAAATCTCTAAGGAATGTTTCCAGTGTCTATTTTTTTTTATGTTTCCATTTAGTAACTAAATTAGTTGTCACTCAAATGTTGATGTTAAAAAAAAGAAAAAGAAAAAAACCCTCTATTCTATGTGTAAACAGCAAGAACATCAGTCTATCTGCAGTTCAATTTTTGCAGTCATGCTGTGAAAAGTTTTCACCAGGGAGATGACGTCAGGATTTCAACCATGCTGAGAAGAGATCGGCTTGGCTTAGCATTGTGAAAACAGTATAAAAATTCGTCTTGCTCAGAGGTGTGCATTTCAATACTCAAGCCTTCAAAAAATTCTGTATTGTCCTTTTTACTTCTTTCTGTTTCCACAAGGGTTTTACATAGGAATACAAAAATTGGATTGAGTTTTAAAAAGTGCAGAACAAAGCAAAGCTGTTATTACAAATTTAGGTGCAACACTATAAAGGAATGGATGGCTTAAAAGTAGCGATTACCACATCTAGATAAACTGTATTCATTTCACAGTATGTGCTCAATATTTCTGATTAATTTTGCTGTTTGAATTCACACTGCCTCTTGTCTATCAATCAAATCAATAATTCATTGCTCTAATCAACCTAACTCCTCCATTTCTGTGCTGGAAATTCAAAAAAATTTTCTTTCTGAAATTAGAAAAAGTTCTAACATTCCATTACAAGAACATTAAAAAATATAAAATGTAATACTTTACACTATTTTAAATAATTAAAATCATTACTTACTATATTTTAACACTAATTACTGGTAACATATTACACATCAAAAGTAACTCCACCAACAAAGACTTTTGCATTTACTGCTTTGAAAGCATTCCTCTCCTATGAGAGCTCTCCTTGATCGTTTGACACCACTCTGTCTGGACAAAATTATAGACAATGTCTTGAGGGATTGGAAGTCCTTCACACACACATGCACTTCATGTCTTGGGAAAAAAAAAAGAAAAAGAAAAAAAACTTTCACAGATGGATGAACCAAGCTGAGTTTTGGGCAGCAATAGAAAGCCAGGCTGACAACTAGGTTTTGAGTAATTCAATTACTGTATCTTTTACAAGAATTCCATTCAGCTTGTCAAGCATAAAAGGATGCTGAATGGATATACAAGGACTGAAGGCTAAGAAAGCGCAAAGAATTCAATTTAATGGTGGAGGAAGATCTTTTTATTTTCTAAATTGCAGTGGAGAGTGTCCAGTTACCTTTTATTTCTTTATTGAAAAGCTGGAAGAGGTGAGGTGTGCACAGCAAACAGGAGAGACAGGAAATGCTGACAGGGGATTCAAACTAAAACTAGCTTGGGCCTCCGGGTCACCGCAACAATGTCTTCACTGGGAAAGCACTTCATTAACAGCTCTGAATTGTATCCACTCTCTAAGACTTAAGCTGTCTCACTGGTAGTGACACGCACAATGCCCACTGAAATAACAAATTATTCCCTGAGTACTAATTTACCCATGAAACATTCATGTTCGTGTTATTGGAGCTCTCCAGCTTTTGACTGGGGAGCTCCAAGAATGTGTTGGCGTTTGAGTGTGCAGCAAATTAGTTAAATGTAGCTGAACTATGGGAAGAAAGATGCTAGTCATAGATGATGTAAGAGTATCTCTTAAAATTTGAATATTCAAGCATGGTCAGGTAAGGTGCTTAAAAGTTTCTTCTTTTGTCATATTAGGTTAAAATTCAAATCTAAGGGGAACAAAAAAGAGTAAGTAAATTAAATCTCAAGGGTCATCTTTTTGACGCAATGCATGACAACTGTAATTGCGCATTGATTAGAACAGGAGTTTGAGAGTGAGAGATGATCTATAACTTCTCAGGGAGCCAACTAGGAAGCGGAGATCAGGCAAATTTAAATCAGGTATGACTTGATTATTATGGGCACAATCGTGAAATGTTGTGTCGCATCTCACACAAAGAACACATGATGTTGAAACAGAAAAGATGAGAATGATGAGATGTTGAGATGCATTCAGCTCACAATAATTTTGCTTATGTAAAGTTTGTGCAAGGGAGTGTTTTGATTGATTTATTCTATATGTTCAATACAAACCTATGTGTCCAACTAACTTTTTTGAAAAATGAAAACACCAACTAACCTAATTAAACATGCTCCAATGAAAAGACTGGGGTCACAAATAATATTTACCTCACTCTGGTAAAAAAGCAATTTGATAAAAACCAATTACAGACCCTCTGAGTTAGTAAAATTAATACACTGTGTTTAATGGATCAAGAGCTATTTGGATAATAAAAACAAACAAACCAAAAAAACCCTGTTTAATATCTGTTTTCTCATCGCTTATCCTGATATCCTTAGCATTAATGGAAGCGTTAGGATTTACACATAACTTAAAAAAAAATCAGTGAAACTCCTGGACAATGTTATAGTGATAAAAGATAAAATATGTTCTTAGAATTCTGCTGAAACTATTCCCTGCATTTCTTGAATTACGTGTGCCTTGACCCCAGCTGTGTTAAGTGGAAACGTATGGCACATTTTTACTTGAATTCAAAAACAGTCGGCAAACATAATGTCACAAAACGTCAAGGTCTGACAGTTTGCCATGCCAACCAGCTTGGTTCCATCACATGTCAGTGAAAGTAGCTGAGTGTAACATAAAAAAAATCCACTATAAGAACAGTGCCATCTGTTTCACGGACTCAGAACTGTAAGCTTTCTATTTTCAATAGAGATAATAGCTCAACTGAACAGGCATGAGATTGTATGTGGATAGCAAACATCATGTGGATGTAATTTGAGATTATAGCAACAAAATGAAAACTGCAATTATTAACATTTTTGCTGGGGAAGCAACATTTGTGCATACACATTAAAATTTTAAAACAGGGTTTTGTCTGCTTTACAAAAGAATAAAATGAAAAGAAATCATGAGTATACAGTGGTTATTCAGTATTTGCTCTATATTAGACAGAAAACATGCAAATGTTAAGTTGTCCAGAAAGACTGCCTATTTGAACCACAAGACCCATCATTTTCTTTTATATCTCCATGCATAATTCATCTTTCTTTGTATTTACAACCCTCTAAGAATTAACCTGTCACAGATCCTGGGGAAATAATGCCGACATATCTCTATCTGTCAAGTGCTCACCTCATATGGAGCATCCAACCTCCACATGTTCAAACAAGACATGGATATTATGCATCATCAGCTGACAGAAAACAAGGGAGAAGGAAATTAAAAAGCCAGGAGACAAAAGAAGTGGCAGGCGAGTGAAAGAATAAATGATGACTCTCCCCCTCTCCTGGAGTCAGGGGACATGTTGCATGTCATCTCGGTGTCTTGGTACGCAGTGGTGCGGTGATGATGTGCTGGGCAGGGCCAGTTCAGAACAGAGTCAAGGGCATCGAGGTGACGGCAAGTTAAATGCTCCAACTGTTCCCTGTCTCCAAACAAATACATGGATGAGTGAATTCCCCACCGAGAAGGAGGGGTATAGAGATCAAAGAGGTCCAATGACAGTTTCTGGTTTGACCTCTGAACTGGTTATTTCCACAACTGGAGATAGACACATAGCTCCTGATACCAATACTTAACCTGGTTTGGCACAGACATGTTCACCATTTACTGCTGACCTTCATTTTATCTGAGAAACCTGGACTAGTGAAACATTACAGCTGATCAGCAATGATACACAATATTGAAATGAAATCTGAGAAATCTCCATTTTCGGCTTCATTATTCAGTGAACTACAGTCTGGCAGTAGTGCGTGCATGAACAAGTGATTTCGGACAAAACTGTCAGCACAAAAAATTTGTTTGAACTAGTTGGAGGTGATGGATCATCACTTTTATTCTAACTGGGGATGAAAAAAAAATTCTTATGTAATTAGTTTGCAATAGTGATACAGCTGTATATAATGCTATGCAGTGCAAGGTCAATTTTCTCTTCTATTAGCTCAGATTTAAATTCTCTTTTAAAATATAACTAGTAATTACAGTGCATGCTCATATTTTACATAAACTTTTTCTGCCTTCCCATTGGTGCTAGGTTGATGGCATACTGTGAACTTGACTGAATATCAAAAATTTAATGCTGACTTGACACTGAAGATGTAATGCTTTTTACCTTAAGCATTTAGCCCAAATCACAAGCTTTACCCAACCAAGTATTTTACCAACTGAGACCTAGAAACACATGTCATACAGGACACAAAGTGTTACTGTTTACCCTTTCTGACCTTTCCTTGATCCAGGTAGCTATTATTTTCCCTCAAAATTGTAAATGACCAAGAAAATGAATACTATATTAATACATTTTGGAGGGGACAGAGTTGAGGCCATGGACTGTAAATAAAGGATGGATGTATTGTGGGACATCACCAATTGATTTTCAGACTCCCACTTTAAAGCCTACAGTTGAGTGTATTTTGAAACTGGAAGTGACAAGCAAGGACTGGATCTCACAATCTAATAAATGAACACCATAATCTATTGAAAAAGACTTGAAGCTAGCCAGATCAGGAAACTGTTTATCAAAGTCATAGAGTGAGAAGTAGGGTTGAGTTTCTCAAAGACAACTGGACTTCATTTTGCAACCTGAGACGGTGGCCCGCTACAAGCTGTTAGAAAATAGCCATTTTGCAGATTCACCATTTCTGTCAGTGACCTCACAGCTTAAGTAAGTAGCAAAGGTTGTTTCCCTTTCTCTACTCCATAATCTAGCTCTCTTTTAAAGTCTATTACGCCAGTTCTTGTTTGCATGTAAGACACAGATTGAAAGTTCACAATGACTCCTGTCATTGCCAGCAAAGATAAGTCTACTGCATTGACTGTCAATAATGTGGCAGTCTCCAAGCAGCTTAGTGGGAGCTCTCGTCTCATCTTTCCTTGCTAAGCCTCCAAGGGGGCCGTGTGGCGAACTGGCAGCCACAACTTCTTTCATCCATTCTGAGAGAACTGAATAAAGTTCAGAGGAATTACAAGAATATACCCAGTTAGACCCAGAGTAGCTGGCATAAGCACGATTACTGAATCACTCTCAGATATGTTTACACAATTGCCAACGTGACGTGGTTGAACCAGCATGGCTCAAGATAGTGTGGAGCATGTGGGCAGATGACACCTAATTCAGAGCTCACATTCATTCATTTAGATTAACTGCCAGATCCTTAGATGTTGTGGGAGCAGAGTATCTCTCATCTTTTTCCTCCAAGAGTTTTCCTGCCATGTTTCAAATCACCAAACCACTAGGTTCTCTAATCAGTAAGGTATAATCCAAACACTACTCCACTATGACAGCTTCAGAGGAAAATGCTTGACAGGGTGGTCTGTTTAACAAAAAAAGAATTTATTTATCAAGCATATCCAGATCCAATATGATCATTTGTATTAATCCAGAAAATTAAAATTGTATTGTTTCCTTCCTTTCACATTGCCTATATGGTAAAAAGACCAGTGTTGAGTGTTAGTGAGTGACAGTGCCACAGCACACAGCAGGAGCACAGGCTTAATACCAACACATTTTAAGAACCCCTGAAGGTCTGCTGCTAAAAATATAAACAAGGCTAACTCCTTGGATGCAGAACACCTGTCCTAGACACTATATATCCTGGACTCTCATTATTGCTTGTAACCCTAAACTGTCATGAGTCTCAAATTCAAAACATTTTAATGTGAAACAGTAAATTGTAAAAGATGCACTCTTTAATGATTAATGAACTTTCCATGTGCACAGACCCTCTTTGAGCAACAGAGATGGGGTGGGGGTGGGGCATCCAGGACTCTTTGACCATCCGCCATGAAGCAAACTAACTCTTGGGGAAACTGATTACAACCGGCTCGCAACTACAGGCAACTTAGTGATTGGCTGAAAGTGCTCATTTGCATTCTCCTCTCATCTCCAAGTCTCAGGAAGCACCAGTGGATAAGGTCACCGGTGTCAGTCTGCCTGTGTGCCAGCTGAGAATGTAAACAGATCAAACACACAACGGCCATTTAAGCGAGTCCAGAAGGAGTGTGTGTTCTTGATCATCTAGATAATCATGACCTCAAATTCATGTCAGAGGTGGAAGTCATTCTGGCAGTCAGATGTAGGGGCAGACAAAAAGTCATATTCACCATATAGGCTGAATTTACAGTAATGTGGGACTGGTGATTGTAAACACTATATTCTACCAATGAGGTAAAAAAAAAAAAATCTCACAACAGATCAATATTCTTTGTACCCCTTTGACCTGAGCTAATGTCTTAAATGTGAATTGGGCATTTATTTAATTTGGTGGCTGAACTGCTTCTATTTGTAATTGAAATTGTACTTTTCTTAACCATTTAACTACACAATTTATAGCTTTTTGGGGAGTTCGACAAAAGTATTTTAAAAATTATTCATAATATTGGATTTTATTATTCAGTAGGGCATTTACTAACATGCACTAAGTGAAACAATAAGTGATGTTGATGGGGATGTCATTTGTTTGGCAAGGAATCTGTTATGAACAAAGTACTAGACAAAGTAAAATTGTGGAAAGTGAAGACATCATAGAAGCTATTACAAACTGAACATCTCTAGCAAAGTCAGTACCAAATATTATGATAGTCCTGTGAAATTTTTTGGCAAAAATGTGCAAATTCCACCAAAATCATTAGGATATCATGTGGGAACTATGAATGACTGTATAAAACATTGTGCCAATCCATCTTGTACATGGAGTCATAGATACAAATTGTGTTGTGAACGATGAGATATTTCAGTCTGAATTACAGTGAACTATAGAGCTTATAGTATAGGGGGTCGTCTGACTGTTGGGGTTTTCTGTCTATATTGAAGAAATTTTACCCTAAAATTTAAAGCGCCTTGAGGAGACTGTTGTTGGTATTTGGCGCTATATGAACAAAACTGAATTGAATTGAATTGAATTCAAGTGCTGTATTGACTGACTGATTACCAAGTGACTGAGATAAGAACAACATTTCTAGAGTTGCACTGAAGGATTTTGCTTTAAAATGTCCAGGTTTTTGCTTGTGACTAATTAACCGCTGTGAAGAAGACTGATTTACAGTGTGTTTTATTAGTTCTCTGCACCTGTTAGCATTTTCGCCAACATCAAAATAGATACAGACTACATGTGGCATTAATATTTAAAAATTCAACAAATTTCAAGTACCTAATAATAACTACACCACGAACACATAAAAATAAAACTATGAAAGAAATATAAAACATTAGAATGTAAGAAGTATACATAGACATATTATACACAAAAACAATATCTCCAACAAAAATAACAACATATCTTTTCTATGAGCAATTTCTGTATTGAAAAAAAACAAAAACAACAAAAAAAACAAACGAAAAACAAACATTCCAACCACGTTGACTCTGTTTGTCTCTATTTTGTTCTTTATGCTCCCTGTGTTATGTAAATGTTGAACATTCAGGATAATCTACTGGGCTGATAAAGGTTTCAGTTTGTTTTGATAAAAAAGCTTAACAGAACGTCACACCCGACTGGAGACTAGCTCCTTTTTCATCCTACAGTGGCATTAAATGTCTCAATGCCATCTGGAGTTGCACGAAGAAAAGCCCTCCTTTTAAAGATGCCCATTTTAATTGGTAAATATTTACTTGCACAAGATCTTGGCAGGCACGAACATGACTTCTAATGAAGCACTTTAAAGCCTATGGGCTCTTACAGCTTACTTTGAGAGTGATTCTAAAATGCAACCTGGGGTTGAACTGTAGATGAAGACTGATAAAGGCGCTGAACGGTGCAGACTACTCTTTGTTTAATAACCGCACCAGTGCAGTTACCCTGTTTGTGTGTTTGCGTGTGTCTGCAGTCATGTGTACAACTGTAAAAATGCATGTTTATGCATTTGTATGTACTTTTTCTGTTTCAATTTAGTAACAAATCCAATATCACAACATTTTTGTCCAACTATCTTGATACTGGTACATGT
This sequence comes from Paratilapia polleni, assembly GCA_015106735.1. NCBI lineage: Eukaryota > Metazoa > Chordata > Actinopteri > Cichliformes > Cichlidae > Paratilapia > Paratilapia polleni. Next base: position 19,365 of record VUQI01048398.1, on the reverse strand, counting down.
TTATGACAACTATCCTAAAACTTGACTGTGAATGACTGCTACAGAGGAGTAGACGGAAGGAGAGCAAGATCAAAAAAAAAATCATATGTGAGTGAACAAACCAAATATGCCATAAAGTGGTCTCCATTTTTGTCCATTCAAATTCCTTTAGCTCCTTTTTGGGTCTCCAATTTTTTATGCATCTAATATACATGTACAACTTTATGAATGCTTGTGGATCAGTATTTGTTTGTGCATAAAACCTCTTCCAATTGTTGATGAATGAGTCTATGTTTTATGTATCTGTCTGTCTTTACATTTACTTTTACCAATCACAATGTGTGTCTTTGTACGTGTGTGTTGCTGCTGCAGTTATAACTTGTATCCTAATGCACACTAGGTCTATATGTACATTAATCTCTCCTGCAGCAGCAGCTCATTGCCTTGGTCTGCTCTCTATCCCTGACCCAGTATGCCGTGTGATCCTGCCTACAGCCTCATTTGTCTCCATCAGGGGACAACCGAGGTTACAACTCACCAAAGCGCAGTATGTTTCTGGCGGATCTCCACACGTGATATTTGGGGGGTCGAGGGCCACTCGCAGGTACTTTGTCATGTCAGTGGCTTCTGGCTGACAGGCCATGTAGTCCCAAGCCAGGCCCTCCTCTGTATAGATCTGGGACTTGCACACGTCATAGTGTCCCCAGACCGCAGGGTAATGTTGCATAGCATGTGCCACACTGGTGCACACAGCTTGCAGAGTGAACAACACGGGCAAAAGCATCGCTGATCTCATTCAGTGTGGTTTCTGTGGAATTCTTCTTTTCTTTTCTTTTGTCTTTATAGCTTCTGCTTAGTCACAGAAATGACAATACTAGTCTAACTTAACTGCAGCTTTGAACAGAGCAATAGAGCATTTGGGAACTGTGGCAGCATCTTGCTACTTTTGTGTGAGCAGCTTCAGGCAACGATTAGCCCCCATTCAGTTATTTTGTCTTTGATTACCACCACTTCTGCCAGGCTGATGAGGTGTGTCAACAAGTGAGTGCCTTCACTAATGCTGATGGTTGATGAAAGGGTGAACTAACGGTCAGATGTGATGTGTAGAGAGGAGTGACACTCCTCATAAGTCAGCAGATGTCTGAGCTTGATCCCCAAGTATACTTTTTTCCACCAGCAGCATCCTAAAGGACAGAAGAAAAAGCCAGTTTAGTGAATTAAACAGATCACATAAACTCACAAAACATTTGAAATGCAATATTAAAATATTAAAGGAGTTTTAACAGGCCTTGAAGGCACTTAGATGGATAAGTAATGCATCTTACTACCCACAACATCACATGCACACACACACGTGCAATAAGTACACAAGCACAGTGCATGGCTTTACTGTTTTTATGTATCCCTCAATAATAACCTTTTCAAAATCACTGTATAAAATTCAAATTGAGCTTGTTCTGTAAAGTCTAATCTCCATGTGATTTTCATACATCATACAAAAAGACATTTCTATGTGTCAAGTCACTACATTTAACTTATTGCTTTTTTCTGATTCTTGCTCCTTTATAGCAGAATGTGGAGTTGCATTTGTCTCAGCGCCTTAAGAGACATTTGGGAAATATTAAAGTAAAATTGGAAGACAGAAATAGTCTTTTTGAGGGATTGTACATTTCTCAGAGCAATCGCAAGCCATCAGTCAGATGGCCTGACTCATCAGGTAATGGTGCCTGGCAGCAGTCAGTGGAGACCTACGTGATCTCAGTGACTCAGGTAAAAAGTGTGTGCAGGAGCAGCGACTAAATGGAGCAGGTATACACTAGCACCTCCAACAGAGTATAGTTTAAGTAGGAGTTAAGTTACTGTTGACTGTCGAGTTGCTCAGATGCCCTGAGGTTTTGCCTTGGTGAAAAGAAATCTTTGTTGCTGTGAATAGCTGTACAGAAAAAAATACATTTCAATCTAACCTTTTCCCACACAGGTCACAATTTTAACAAACATGCATGGTTATCCTCTTAAACGCAGGTTAAATGCATTGTGCAAGGGCACTTCAGCAGTACTTGTTGAGGTAGGACCATTACTCATTGAATTTCTCTGCCCTGATTCCTCCAGCTGATACAGTACGTGCGGCTGAACCCGTAACTTTACGGTCAGCAGCTTTCCTCTCTACCCTTCAGGCTACAGCCAACCCCTCTGTGACTGACAGTCACAGCAGAATTTTTTTTTTTTTTAGGTAACCTGAGGTTTGAAGCATGTGGAAAATGTTTTATGTGCAGAGGAGTGAGATAATCTGGTGTTTTTGTCATAGTATTACCGTATTTACCAAGAGGTTATTAAATCAAATTAATTAATGAAGCAGTTCAACAATATTTATCAACAGAAACTCATTTAATGAGCCATGTCTATTCATGAACACACACTATGTGCTGCCTGCTAGCATATGGAGGTATTAGAATTCAATATTTTAATTTGGTCATCTTGTCTTGGACTGAAAATGGTGCCAATTTGAAGGGGTTTAGATCACATTTAAGGCTTCCTTAGAATTACTGCATTCCTTTTTCCAGCCTAATGCCCCTTTTACAAAATGACTACAGGCTTGAATACATTCCAAGTATAATGAAAGATATTCATCCAAGCCAGAGAAATTACTGAGCTGCTTTTCAGACCCGACAGACCCTTCAAAGTGAGCCATGTCGGGAGGTATGGATGGATGGTTGTTTAAGAAAGGAAGAAAGTAGAGGAAATAAAGTCAAAAAGGTAGAATTCTTTTTCTTTAAATGTGCTCTGTCAGCCAGCAGAGTGTCTTGAAAACATGTCTAGAACTGTAAGTGATAAATAAACGGTTTCTTTCATGGGATGTGTGTATCAGATTTCATAAATATAAATGTCAGTGCCTGATTGTCATGGGATGGATCGCTCTTGTTTGAGATGCAAACCCACACGTACACACACCTTGATACTGCAAGGTCCCACGCCCCCTTTCATAATGCTGAGGTTGGCTTTCATAATGTAGACAGCCAAATTAGGTATCACCGGCAGGGTGGTGTAGGTCACTTATTTCTAGGAACATTCAAAGCTAATAAGAGACAGCAAATGGGCCCAACCATGGGAAACTGGATTTAATTCACAGACATCTAGAGTAATGAAAATATATCCAGATGAAAGGCAAGTATCAGGATGCTCAGTGAATCTCCACAGACAGGTATCAGAAAAGGAAAAGTAAGATCAAAATTGGATTTTTTGGAACCCCTCCTTTTGTAAAAGAGAACATTTCTGTACATAGTAAGCGTCCTGTCACACTTTATGAAGCCAGTCTGACTGCTTTTCGATTAAACATGACTGAGAGAGGTAACACATACTGTATGATAGTCACAGCAATTCATACTGCAGTCATAATATGTCTTTGTGCTGCAGTGGTTGTCAGTGCATATTGGGCTATACAGCAACAACATCAGCCACAACATTAAAACCAGTGACAGGTAAATGTGTGGTTTGCCACCCACCTAAACATTGTTGCAGACAAAGCACACCATACCATGGTGAAGGTACGCCCCGACTGCAGCGGCCTCCCCCAGCTGGACAACGCACCTCACCACTACACAAAACGTGATCAGAAAATTTCTCAAGAAAACACGTTCAACGTGTTGACCTCCAGACTCCACAGATCCTAATCCAATTAAACCATGTCCATGGGCCGTCAAAACAAGCCAGGTCCATAGAGGCCCTATACTCCAAAACCTACAGGACTCAAAACACCAGCTGGCAATGTACTCCTGCCTGACATCATAGGACACCCCCAGAAAGTCAATGCCCCAATGGATCAAAGGTATTTTGGTGGCACAAGCGAGACCTACACAGTATATGGCAGGTTGTTTTAATGTTGTGCTACCTGATCATTGAATATCTCATGCACACATGTATATGCTCCATTTATATTGCATCAAAATACTTACACTCAAATAATTAAAATGCAGAACAAAAACTGTAATTTTCTACCCTTGTTTCCTCTGTCCTTGCATGTCTAGCTCATACTCAGTGGTACTCAAAATGCAAGGAGAAACCTGGGAATGTCATAATTTCACTGAGAAAAATAGGAAGTCAGATTCTATATTAAAAGTTATTAATATTTGAGTAGCCCTTCATATGCTGGGAGAGAGAGCTTAGAACTTTGGATGACCACCTCATCCCTCTCTCTCTTGCTCTCTCCCTTCCCCTCTCTCTTCATCTCTTTTCGTTCACTTGTTTTTGAAGCCTCTGAAACACCCCCTTGTGTCCACTTGCATTTCATCCCCTGGGCAGCTCAAGCATAGCAGAGTGTTTTAAAAGTCAGCAGGCAGTCGTGCCCCTTAGCTTATATTGGTTACAAACTCCCAGCCAGACTCTTAAAAACCATAACGGATGTATTCCATTCATTTTATAGTAATCCCGCTTAAGTGTGGCTCTTCTCTCTGTCTCTGAGTGTGGCTTTTTGATCCCCTCTTTGCTCTCATTTTATAACCAACTGAAAGAGAGTTCTCCATGTTACCGAAATGCAGGACATCAGATCTGCTCCTATGTTCTACACCAATTGATATCACTGATTGCAAAATAACACTGATTTTGTTTTTAAAACAAAAAAAGACACTGACACGATGGGCTGATTTCCCCTTTGTGGTTTATCAACCAACAATTGCTATTTTACTGTCTTGCCTTTTTGTACTGGGCACCAGTCAGGCTTTTGGATGCGTACACATACAATACCTCCTCATTGTGTTTATTGATTTTGTTGAATTCTAACCAATAACTTATGAACCATAGCCAGTTTGAGCAGACTGATGCTTTGTTTCTGGCTGATGAGTGCAACAATAAATGGGTTAATGCTTCCAAATTTCTTAGAGCCAAAAACAAACCCCTCAATATGAGTCACACTGGGATCGACTGGTAAGCAGAAGCATGGCTGTACTGTAACACATTTATCTTCTGACTGTCATTCCTCTCTGTCTCGATCCCTCATTCAATTGCTGTCTATCTCCAGCCATGTCTCTCTCTCTCTCTCGCGCTCTCCCTCTCTCTCTCTTTCTCTAACAGTCTGTGCGTGTAGCTTCTGGCAATTTGAACACTTCTGCACAACATAAAACATACAATTGTTGCCCCAGGGCTGTACCTCTAACCTCTCCAATTGGAGCCACATTAGTTCACTTGTTATTTAAAGCAAAGACTCACATAAGGATGTGGTTGATGTAGTGACAGTGTGATGGCCACAGACACAGCCAGGCAGCCTACACCACAGTCCCATGTGAAATCTGCTGCCAGTGTATTATTCATTCATTCTTCTCTTGGACGACTAACACGCAAAAATGCACTGCATGAACGCAAATCTTTTAAAATCCAGTACATGTAACGTTCAAAGTTAAAGACTAGAGCAAAAGTCTCATAAATTACTAAATTTTCTGGTCTGGTCATATACCTGATTTTAAAATGGAAAAATATATTTTATATGACAGAACTTGGGTTAATCTACACATTTAAAAGAAGCTGTGTTCATTATGCTCTGAGTCAGATTTTACGCAGAGGCAAGGCACACCTCGACTGACTTTGCTGACCTGCTGCGCAACAGGTTAAACTGACATTGTTTCGTTTATTAAAAGAGAATAATGGGGGCAGATGAAAAAAAATAGCTTTAGATAAAGTGCAGACTATAAATTTAAATTTCTTGCAAAACAAACAAAACCTACTAAATACATTTAAACTCTTAGAAGATGGAAGACAGTTAAACGCTGTGGACATACACGGCAATTTTTTAAAATTATATCTAATGTAAATCTCTTATTCCTTGCTTATTTAACCCACTTCGAACCTAACAACTAGTACCGTTCCGCCTATGAAATAGCCTACTGTAATTACCCTATTATGGCCCATTTAGTAACGACGATCCCCGTCACTTAAGGAACAATATGCAAATAATGAAAACGTACAAACTCATCTCAATGCTCAAAACATAATACTCACATTTAAATACGCTCCTGGGACAAGCTGCTCATTCAACAAGTTATTTTGAGCCACGAGTAGCTGCAGAAAGGCGTTCATTAGCCTTCGACTGGTTCTTTTGTTTCGAATTTTCTTCTAATTTTTGCACCAGATGGATCAATACAACTGATGTGTGCGCACAAAGCTTGAATTGACCTGGAGACTACGACGCTCTCTCTTAGTCCCAACTTTCTTTTAACTTTTGAATCCGAATAATGAACACCGGGACCCGACCGCCAGAGCTTTTCTTTCCCTATTTCAAACGCCACCGTACATTAACGGGTGTCCACACAGGCGGCTGCTTGACTTTACGCAACGCTAGTTGGCGCAGCATTCATCCGAATGGCGCACGAGAATACTTCGGAAGCCTTTAAGGTAACTCGCAGTTGTCCCAAATTCGTTGAAGTCCATAAACGTGTATTAAAACACATCCCGATGAAGAGAAACTCTCGGGGTCGTTTGGATAGGTTAGATTGATTTCTCAGCTCAGCCGAGTTGTGGTCGGAGGAGGAAAGAGATAAGCAATCTTCCTCAAATGGAGCGACTATGTCCAGTTACATATGAGCGCTCCGCCGGGTCCTAAAGATAATACTGACTGGCTGGTAAATCTCAACTTCGTAACTTCCGTTGTTTTACGTAGATGTTACTGCCAGTTCTCGTTTATGAGCAAAATGTATATAATTCGCTTCATGAATTAATCGAGACAGGCCCACTAAATTAAATGCTTTAAAAAAAAATGCCTGAATTTTTTTTGATCTATATTAAATGATTCTAAAGTAGACAAACTTGCAGTAGTCTTGAACTTGAATAATCTTATAAAAGTTGCTTCGTAGTCTCTAGCAATGGACTGCATCGGTTTCTACAGAAGCTTCCAAACTCCTTTACAGCCAAACAATTGTAACTGTAAGCGTGCTAATGATATTTCGAAAGCACAGCTGCACTACATACACACATAATAATGACGTTCACGTAGAATTATAGCAGTTATAAATCTAACCAAATACCGTGCAAATCTTACTATCAGCCAAACTCACTGCGTTTTCATGATCACATTACACGAGCCATAAAATGGAGGGATTGTATTTGAAGAGTAAACCCCCCAAAACTTGACAGACGCGAGTCCTCTGGGCAGAAATTCAAAGTACAACACAATTAGAAGGCAGCCTACAGAGTTACAAGAGCATAAGAGCGGAAGAAATAAATGAAGAAACCCCTCTCTCTGGAAATGCTGTATAGATTATTCACCTATGCGCTGATAACCGCCTATTGGTCTTACACACTGGTTATTACCACAACAACACCGCCTTAGATTTTGATGCGATCAGAAAACAAACAACAACAATATATCTTACCTTGTATGTAAGAATGTGGGGAATTAACTGCGCTTGCAAAACAGACCAGTGGAAAAAAAAAAAAAAAAAACTCCCCCCACCG
>VUQI01048398.1:0-11929 GCA_015106735.1 Paratilapia polleni | reverse complement strand
ACTCCCCTGACCGGAGTTCTTGCTGTAATTATTCGTTGAATTTTGTAGGCAGAGCTGAAAGAATAACTACAGTTAGGTGCGTCTACCGGGCTCCCCTGGCGCGGAGTCACAGATGTCACCCGCTCCACTACAGGGTGCCAAGCAGCACGGCAAACAACCACTGTGACAGGTCGCTTTGAATACGCATTTTAATTGTGTTGTAATGCCAACTGGTGGCGATTGCACGATAAGAACAACCGCGCCCAGCTGAAGGTCACCACAGTAATTGAGCGGTCCGCATCTCATGTAGATGCAGCAACGGTTTAAAAACTTCTAAATCAATCAAAAATCAATAACTCTTCCCCTTGTTCTTCGTTCATATTTCCATCACCTATCCGCGTGCAAAATGATTTTGCTCACTCAGAGACACGGAGCAAAACGGGTCTCTCTTTTTTTTCTTATCTTGCTGTTGTTTGTAAGTCGCTTAATAAGAAACGCAAATGATAATATTTCTCAAGGAAGCATTTCTCACACAAAAGATTTTTGCTGTTTTTACTACTCGCACGAGTTTTGAGCACTCTGGGTGGCTCCTGCGCCCTGTAGGCAAATTCACCAGCTGTATGAGTGGATTTTCAATTAAAGTAAAATATTTTTCAATGAAGTGACATTTCAAAGCTCTCCGTTGAAATTGTTTGCTATAATAGGTAATAATTATTGCATTTTTCAAAGCACAAGAGCTTTCCAGTATTTTTTGTTTCTGTCCTTTCCTTCTCATATCCATCCATGCAGATGACCTTCCTTTCTCCCCTTCTTATATTCATCATCCATTCATCCATCTAATTTACAAGGGTTTTTTTTTGTATTTTCAAGGCATCTACTTGACCTTCACTCCCTCTTTGTTGCTGTCATCCCTCCTCTTTCTTTCAGAAATCACAATATAAAAGTCTTATTCCCACCCTCCATTTCCCTGCTTTTCCATGCTTTTGTAGAATGTAAGCTAAGCAGTTAAGTGTTTTAAATACCCCCAAATAGCACCACAGCCCATATTGATTTCTTGCAAATTAATATGCAATGAAAGACCTGTAATCCCATTAAAAAGTGACAATGCCATTTCTGTTCTGATAAAGGCAGATTTTGGTTAGGACTGGAGCTGCATGACAACAAGTCTCTCAACCCCACTGAGCAAAGTGTCTCACCCTGTATCAGAGGGTTCAGCTACTGCTTGGAGCTACTGCTGCTCTTGACATTTCCATTAAATCATGCCTCCTGGAAATACTACTATACTGCCCTGAAAGTCACATGACTGTGCTGCTTCATTTTGATTTAAGATAGATAGATAGATAGATAGATAGATAGATAGATAGATAGTCTGTACGTTATCTCTTTCTCGTCTTGTCTGAATGTCATGCACCATATGAGGTGCTTGCTCAATGACAACAAAGTACTAGTACTCTTTAATCTACAGTAGGTAGATCGAAACTATTGCTATTCAGGTTGGTCCAGATAAAAAATGCAGCAGAAGACTGCTACTCTCACAAACCTCAAACCCAGCCCCTCCTGGTCTCCTGTAGGGTCAGCTCAGTGAATACACAAAGCCTGCTTGAAATCACATCAGAGAGTTAGAATTCCTTCGTAGCAGCTTCACAGGTTTTCCAGTAGAGTGCTACAGTGTATGACAAGGATACAGAGGTGGAGTCTGCCCTCTCACCCTCTGCATGTCCTTTCCCTTGGTGCCACCAGGAGCCTAGGCTGACAGAGATGGAGGGTTTGCTGTTTGATTCAGCTCCCGGGGGTCTATTGATAGTTTCAAAGTGGAGTCCACCTGCCACTGCTTTAATCATCCATGACCCCACTGCATGTTGGAAGACCACAGAGGGACAGCAGGATCAGCAGCCCCGTACTTACAGTATGTGTGAGCAGTCAAGAGAAAGAGAAAAAAAGAAGGAGAGACTGACATGCAGAGATGATAAGGAAACATTTGGACCTGCAGAGATGAGATAGATAGAAAGGATGTGTCTTTTGAGCTGCACCTTTTTCAAAATTACACTGAGATTTAAACATTTTCTTTGTTCTATCCAGCTTAAGGTTTCTTTTTTTCATGACACATTTCTATCCTATTTAAATGTATTATTGGTGTATTTAATCTTATTTTTCTCCAGAGGTGGGGCACAGTGAATCAGCATGCAGGCCCAACTTATGGCTGCCAAATTAATTCAATTTATTCAGAAGCCTTTCTTAAGGCCAAGGTTGTAATTATGGCATGCAATTAGAGGGGGTATAAATATTAGATAACTTCCCAAGTCCCTGTGAAAGTTAACCCAAAAGCTGTTTTTTCAGGTATTGGTGATTTACATAAAGATCTCAGAGGCCTTCTGGCTATAATTAAAGCAAAATTCACATATTCTGACAAACATCACTCAGCTATTGTAGAGTGAGAAGGTTCTTCTAACTGTTTACCTTTGCTGATTGCATCACTAGAACCTTACTCATAATTGAAGTGAAGCTTCACCTCTGAAGTGATGAGCTGAGCAACCCTGTGTTGGCATATGACAGTATAGGTTTCCACCCAGCAAGACATAGTTGTGAATTTGAGTGGGTTGTTACCACACATAAAAGTGTCTGTGTAGAAGGAATGTGTGACACTTTTCTGGAGAGTATGCCAAATCCACTGCGGTGCATCTTAGAACAGGAAGTGATCAGGGTAAGGAAGGAGACGGGAGAAGCAGGAAACACAGTTTGGAATTAGTTCAAGCACTGCAGTGTGTCCTTGTGTGTGTCTGTTTATTTGTTTGCATGTGTGTTTAGGCGAGAGTAAACCTCATTTGAGACACTTAGGTTTGTAAACATCCTTATTTACTTCTTTGGTGAAATGTTACAGATAAAAGTTACTGGATTACATCACTATCTTAAAATCCTTATTTGTATTAGTTATCAGTGCACAAAGTTAACAGTGTCAGCACAATGCCACTATCAACAACAACTACATCTGTATACTGTCCACACCTTTCATTGGAGCAGACCTGTAGGAATCACTGAACAGATCCAGTGCTGACAGTTTTTCCAGTTTGAATAATGCTAGCTAGCTGATTGGCTAAAGCTATGATAAACAGCACTGCTTTATGACCACAAAACTGGTATCAATTGCAGATGCATTTGAGTGGGACAGTGGTGCACTGGTTAGCACTGTTGCCTCACAGCAAGAAGGTTCTGGGTTTGAATCTGGTGGCTTCGTGGGGCCTCCCACCGTGTGATGGACTGGCGACCTGGCCAGGGTGTACCCTTGCCTCTCGTCCAATGACAACTGGGATAGGCTGTAGCCTCCTATGACACTGAATTGGATAAGGGATTAAGAAAATGGATAGATACAAACGCAACTGGTACTAATGTATAGAAATAACAACCATAAGTTAACTGTCATTACAACATCTATGACCTCTGTGAAAATGGATTCTTCACTTGCTGCTGATTGTTGAGGATAAAATTAAGCAAGGGGCTTCTCCTTTAATAATCCCCTACAATAGAACTTCTGCTGTTACAGATTTTGTGAAATTGATGTCAAACTTTTGTTTGCCATCAATTTCAAAATCTCATTAGACATACGGTGTGAAAGTTTCTTTGGGGTTAAAGTTTAATTTATTGGAATTTGTCAGCAAAACTTAAGTGGGAAATCATGAGAATTATCACCTGCATGGTTCATGGATCTGCAAGAGTGAGTGTAGTCTCTTGTTTCTGTGTACAGTGTTGCAGAAACATAAAGTCAAAGTCAGGCAAAAGAATACGAGTGAAAAGAATCAGAAATTCACTTTGATTGTCAGGCTACCACTAGTGGTGTCAGGAGTGCAGCTGTTTCTCAAAGCTTAGACCACATTATGAATAAACCCAGTTGTTTCCTGTGGCAAAGAATGTTTCTCAACTTTTTATTCATCTGTCATTACTGGCAGTGCTCTGGGCAGTTGTTCCATAATGTACCACTTAACCCTTGAAAACCTCGCAGTATCTCCTTTTGCGCCAGGCATATTTCTCACTTCCTCACGTCCAGAAAATCTTACCAAACAGTACAAGAAAAACTGCCAATCTTGGTAAATCTCACTTAGGGTATGTATCAGCTGAATAACATCACAAGATGCACAATATGTATTATTTATGAAAGGGAAAGTAGTTGTTGTTTAAAAAAAAAAAATCATGCAATAGCTTCACTAAATGGGCATTATACTTTTAACAAATAACCCAGTGCTGTAAACAAAATAGTCTGGACTATATCTGTCAATTCTCTGGCTGCAGCCAAGCTTGACTTTGTTAGCAAAACAGCTTATTGACAGAAACACATGCAACTGGAAGACAAAGTCTGTGTAAAATGAAGGGTATTCATTTAAGCACCTTACATTACATATAGGGCTGGCTCATTATATTTGTAAACATCACTATTAATGTTATTATTATTATATTTTCTGCTAATTAAATATATTTAGACCTAAGAAAATCAAAGATTGCATTGAGTGGGTAGCACACCTACACTGTTTGCCAGATATGATCTACCCCCAAAACCAGGGCATATAAGCAGCTGGAACCCAGTATCTCTTGCTTTGGGAGCAGTTGGCAAAAAGCCAAACTCTCTGGGAGCTGTTCTACATTTTACAACATGATGGATGGCATGAGTCAGTTTTAACCGTAACAACAAATCAGTTCATCAAGAGCTCTCCTTAATAGTTGAGAGGAGGTAAAAGCTTTCTTTTAGGACGAAGGCTAAAATTTAAAACCTCTAATGAAGTGATAACTGTGAACTACTCCCATCTGAATGATAGGCCAATTGACACGTTCTGATTATTTCCTGCCCTTTTACTTCAGTAGACAGATGAGATGATGCTATTGAGTGTTTAATTGTGGCTGTGTGCGTGGCGGATAGCTCATACTTGCCATGGGCTTATTCAAATTTTCATGAAAAGATGACCTTGAATAAAAAATGTATTCATAATGATAGAATCAAAGTGCTTGAGGTTTCACAAAACAAGCCTGAAAGTGAGCGAACAAGCCTGAAAATAAAAACACTGCAAGGTTTGGAGGTGAAAAAGAACATTCCACTTGGTAATAGACTGAAGGAGCCTTTTCATGGGTCTTATTTTTTGTTTTGTTTTTTTTTTAAACAAAAGCATTGATTCTGATAGCTCTAAGATTTGATTCACATGTCTACAAACCCATGTGAGCCTCTTGACATTTATTAGGTACGGCATGCCAAAAAGTCCCGCATTCCCTGAGGTTCTTTTGCTGTGTCTTGACAAGGTTTTGACTTTTTATGTGGTGCAGCGGAGAGCTGAGGTTTTCTTCCAAGATTTCTGGTAGATTACAATGCTAACAAATGTCTATTCTACAGTACAATGGGCTTCTATTTCAGATTTTAAATCAGAATTTAAATGGGTATTTGCTAACCATAGGTCATAGTTGCTGTTTGGCTTGATCTTTGACAGTATGGCATTTGGTGGGGTTTAAAGCCTGATTCCACAGAAACTGCTGTGTCACTTACATGTTGTAAAGTTTATTAAATGATATTGCTTTTTCAGGCAGAATAAAAAAAAAAGAAATCATCAGATTCAGGCTGACATAGTGTTTCCTGGCTCAACATTCATGTCTAGAAGCTTTTCAGTAGGTGTTTGACCACTAGCATACTTCCCAGAAGGCTGACTTAGATGGAATAAATCCCAGAATAAATTATCTATAAAATGGATTGTATTACAGAGAACAAGAGTGCTGAATATACCTTGTGGAAGTACTCTGGAGATGGGTAAACAGAGTTTAACCAACTGATGCTAGGCACATGTTGAAACACTTTAGGACAGGCCAATGTTGCAACTGTCATTAATTAAACTTCTGATCAGTCATTCATTATTCCTTGTTCACAGTTAGATGCATCCCTGTTTTACAAGCGGTGCCATGTGCATGTTTTCTTGCAAATACTATTAATTGATAGAAGTTTTCTTGTGTTCTGCCTTATTTATCACCTGACTATCAATTAAGCCTGCACAGTTCGTTACTCTCATATATCATGCTATTTGTGTCTGTCATGTTTTCAGCGGTTCATTATTTTCAGCATGGACCATTGGCAGCCAACAAGACAGTCAGTGACCTCTACCTAATCTACTTTTGATTGAGGGTAACATATTTTCACATGAAGACTGCTTCCTAATGTCTAGGTGGAGTTTCATAATATTGATTCACATATTATGGCAAAAAAAAAAGTCCACAATCTTGATTTCTGTGGACTAAGCAGTCACCCACCCATGTTAAGTCTATTTTTTACTGAGGTTAACATTTTGGGATGTTAAAAACCACAGGGACTCTAGCTGCTCGTAAACTGAACTCAGTTGCTTAAGCTTCCTTACTATCAGGAGAGAAGAGATCACATCTTCAAAAACTCCAGCCAGCAGAAGGAATAACAAACCTGCTCCCACTAGCTCCTCCAAACTGCACACATTTCACTTTAGAATTAGAATAATGCAGAAACTGGCTTACTGCTGTTTCAGAGAGTATTAACTTGCTTGTGTCTTGCCACCAAACACGGCACGTTATTATTATTTCTAAATCATTACCAACTGCACCTCATATAATAGTCACAAATTACCCAGCATGGCTTCTGTAACCTCGGGGATGGACTCCAGAAAAAGTTCTCAAGTCAATTTTCAGAACAAATCCAGGTGAGTTTGAGATGAGACCTAGTCCCAAGGACACCACAGTTCATATTATCCCAAGAAATAAGATGACTACCTGGTCCTCATGGACAGTAAAGAGTTTATTTATAATAAACACAGATCTACTCTAGTCTTATATTCTTCAACATGTCCATGTCCATTTTTGGCATCAAAAATGACATAATAATTTGACCAAGTAAAAGACATCTTGCTCAAAAAACAAAAAGGAAAAAATAGTAAGAAGTTAGAAACATAGAAAAGCGTTCACTCTCATACATGAGTAGATTAAAAAAGAATCCTGCAATCACAAGGATAGCACACTGAATAAGGTATAGTTAAAGCATTTCCACATTGCTTACATTTGTCCATTTGTTAGAAAAAAGAACTACTTCCTTGGTCATGCAGCCACTTTTATTTTTCCTTCAATAATAAAGTGATACCATAGTTTATCAAGTATTTAATTCAGTGGATTGGCCAGCAGCAGACATTCCTATCTATAAACCAAAACATTCCAGTATAAATTACAGATATGATAATATGAGATTCTTTCCATATGGTCCCACCTTTTTATATACTTCAGCTAACTGTGCCATTTTTTATTCATAGAGAGTATATATTGTAACTAATGAAGCTTTAATAATAGTTAATTAATTGCTTACTGATGGTCAATTACACTTACAACATCAGGAGTTTAAAAACCTGTGTCTCTTTAACTACTGAAGGATGGTTTATTAGCTTCTTTTAGCCATTAGCTTTTATCAGTAACTCATTTATAGATACAACCCATATTTGTTAATGGATGACCAACCTTTAAAAGAACATCTGTTAATACATTCACCCATTCACTGATATAGTCGAGAATGACAACAATTGGTTTGTCTTTGCTCCCAGTATTAACAGATACTGACATGCCTCCAGCTAAGGTATTTCATCAGAAACTCGGGTGATTAAAAGTAGAGGGTGGGGGGGAGCAGATTTCTGATTGTTGGAATGTCTCAGCCACAAGTTTTCTGGAGCATTGCGTGAGCATACTTTTATGTTGAAGATAACTGTCATCACTTTTTTTTTTTCTGCCAATCTTATCTTCCCAAAAACATGATATTTTGGGAAATAGAGCTACTGTATTTGCAGGCTTACGAATCTGCCCATAGTGTTCTCTGTTCTCTCTCTATACTACCCCTTATATGTTGGTACTTTTATTTATTCCACCCACACAAGATAGATACATATGCAGACAGTTACGCTGACACCAACACACACACATCATTCCAACAAGAGTACACATATTTGTAAACACCGCCCTCAAACAGTGGGATCCTCGTCAAACGTTTCCTGTTGTTTTTCTCATTCGGCTTTGCTGTACTCCTTGAAGTAACCTTTCCCATTCTGAGAATCTGCAATGCAGGCTGTCTTCATTTAGGTGTTTGTTGGGTGGGCAGGATGAAGACTGCATTATTTATGATGAGGCAAACCGGCAGCAAGTGATAGGCACCAAACAGACACGAGAACAGCCCCTCATACCAGAGTGAAGCAATCAAACAGTCCCGCTGCATTTAGTGACACCTCATGACACCTCTTTTCATTTTAAACATAGAACATTGCATCCTTCCCTGCTGAGAGCCTCGGAGAGGACAAAGACGAGAGTCTTCTGAATTGGAAGTCCCAAGAGAGGTTGCTTGGGATATCTACTCCAAATGTTGGTGTAAAACTGTTGCAGCTGATTTGTCAGAAGAAAATGTGTGGGAATCATGATAAACATTTCCCCAGATGAACAAGGACACTTCTATCTCCACCCCTCATCTGGAGGAAGCATCATTTTCCACATAAACAACAAAACACCATATCACTGCTGAAATAGGCAGCCATCTCCCAGATATGGGCAGATCTAATAAATTCACATTACAATGCAAATAGCACCGATTCTTTATCATCCACTACTGAATCCTCTTTGTTTGCTGGGATTTACATTAATCCCAGAATCCAAAGAGTAGCTGACAGACAGAGACTTACTTGTGATGTTCATGTTATGGAAAATGAATAAAGCATAAAGGCGAAGTGTTTGGGTGCAGACCAGGCTTTGTGTCGAAGACAGGGATGGGTTGAGAGTAGCGGTGGGTGGATGGGAGAGTGGGTAGGGGGTGTTGTGGGATGGAGGGCGGTGTGGAGGCCACAGGGTCCACAGGCCAGGTCTGCAGAGAAATCCTCAGTTTTTCTTCAGCATGCGAGTCAGGTGCTTGAATCCAGCAAAACCCCTTAAATATTAAACGCCAACCACCTGCAATATTTTTCTCTCTTTCTGTTCAATAATGGAGGACAGCAGTTGAAGCTGTGATATTTCTATGTGTAAGAGAGTGATGATTGCATAATAGTGAAGGATATATAGCACAATTACAACCACAATAAAAACATAAATGTCTAACACTGTGTATTATTGCAACATGTATTCACCAGGACATTGACTCTTATGCATGAATAAATAACATAATTTGCTCTTTAATGAATTTCTTATATAGCCTCTAAAAGAAAAAGGTGACAGGTCATTCGTTTTATCTTTCCATAGCTAAAATATAGGGAAAAAGAGAACTTCTAAAAATTCTTCCCATAGATTTAGCTGCAAAACAGCAATAGCCTAATTTGTGTACATTTTACTTAATTAGATGACATGCACTTTGCATTTAACAAATAGATGGTTTGTTGATCTTTTCATTCCCTGAATTGACTTCAATCCTCAAAATGGAATTTGGGTATTTTTTCTGGAGGCCCAGTGCTGGCCTCATTTCCTGATCAAAAGAGTTCTCTGTTCCTGTTTGGGACAGATGTGGGATTAAATGGCTATCTTTGATGACTCACTTAGAAAAATTACAACCCTGTCTCCAAAGATTACCCTCCCTACTGGCCCCCTCCCCCTATTTGGATGTTAAAAGACTTAAATTTGAGATGTCAGAGCAATTTGGTGGACTTGCCACACAAACTTGATCATGTATTTCAATTAGATAGTGTCTTGGTCTATCTTTCCTGTGTAGTATTCGAGTTTTGGTCCCTGTTTTTGTTTATCTGATATTTTTTTTTGTGTGTTTTACTACACGTCAACATTTTCCCAGTGTCCTGTGTTTCCTTGTCTTTGTCTCCCTCTGTTTTGTCTCTGTGTTAGTTGCCTTGTCCTCACTTGTTCTCACTTCCTGTTTTCTTTTGATAATGGGTTTCTTTGTGCATCTCTGGTGCTTTTGCTGTCTGTGTTTTTCCTCCTTTGTGACTGTCTGCCCCACACTTACTAGTTAGCTGTGTCCAGTCAGCCCTGAGTATAAAGTCCTGTCTATCCCCCCCAAACTGTCACTTTGTCTCTTTGCTCTCTGTTTTTCCTCCTCAAATTCTTTGTGCTTGTTGTGTCCACTTATGGAATCCTATTTCATTTTAAGTAGCTCATTAGACTATATACTTCTTGGGTTTTTTTTTTTGTTTTTTTTTTGTATCAGCCATTAAAGTATTGTTTTTGTTTATTAATCCTGCCTCATGGTCATGTATTTGCATCTTTTCTCTTGTGTTATATTAATACAATGAACTGTTGACCAGATTTTTGGCGCTCTATGTTGCCTAGCTACTTGTCGTCTGTGTTCTTCATGCTCCCAGCTGCCCAGCATGTCACTGTTCCCTAGTGCGTTGGGGGTCTTGCTGCCCAACACCCCATCTGACGCCACTGCAGCTCACAGGCCTCTACCAGTTCCCTTGCCATGGCTGGCCTTGGCCTCTCCAGTTCCTCTGCCAGGGCTGGTTCAGCCTCTCCAGTTTCTGCTCAAGAGTCAGTTCTGCCTGAAGCCTGTCCTGCCCATCCTCCAGAGGGGTTTCACCTCCACTGGTGACCTCCTGAAACCCCTATCCTGTCTGCTCTGCCTCCCAGCCATTTCCCAGAGCAACCTCTCTTGTCTGCCCTGTCCTCAGGCCACCTAACTGACCTCTCCTGCTCTCCTGCTCTTCTGTGCTCCTGTGCCCCTCCACCTGGGCACCCAGGACTCTCTTGCTCCAGATCACATTTGGTTTTGGCCAAAGCCAGAGTTAATAAATACTTAAGATGTCAATACTCCAAAGTAAGAGTAACTTCTACTGATTTTAGATTCCAACTATGTCTGAACAGGTGCTGTTTGAGAAACAGTCCAGGATTTAAGTAAAGATTAAATTTGTCATGCCTGTCATTAAACCAAAACTCTAGTTTTAAGGATCATTTTAACATTTTGTGTAATATAAGCACCTATTCTTCCTACAAATGATCATGCATTTGGCAAATGAGCAATGAAATCCAGAGGGAGTCAATCCTGAAGTGCCAAGAAAATACAGTTCCTCAAAAGGCCACTTGAGCCTGGCTACAAAAAGAAGTCAGTTTCAAAAGAAATTTAGTATAGTTAGTATAGTTCTGTAAATGCTGGTGTTGGTAGTAGCAGAGATTGTTTTTGAAACGGGCTTTTAATACAGGCAGTCCTTTATTTCTGATTCCCACTGTTTTCTAAGTATATGCACAAAGCCTCCACTTGATGCGCTCCAGTTTTCCTGTTAAAATGACTGCATCATGCTGTTAACACAAACCCACTTGTGTTTCAGATTAAAATCCCTCATTCAGTGCACAGACATTTTGGTAAACCAAAGAGAATCGTGTAGCGGTTGTTTGGTTCTGGAGTCAGAGCTCTGTTGAGCCAAGCATTCCTTTTACTCTGACTAGTAATGACTTCATGAATTTCTTCACAAATAAAATTTTAACCATTAGAGAAAAAAATTATTCACAGCCATCCCACAGACGTATTGTTATCTACGGCAAACTTCAATAATTATTTCCTCTAAACCAACAATGTGTCTTTTGGATCCCATCCCTACAAGACTGCTCAAAGAAGTCCTACCATTAATTAATGCTTCAATCTTAAATATACTCAATTTATCTTTATTAATGGGCTATGTACCACAGGCCTTTAAGACGGCAGTAATTAAACCATTACTTAAAAAGCCTTCTCTTGACCCAGCTGTCTTAGCTAATTATAGGCCGATCTCTAACCTTCCTTTTATTTCTAAAATTCTTGAAAGAGTAGTTGCAAAACAGCTGACTGATCATCTGCAGAGGAATGGTTTATTTGAAGAGTTTCAGTCAGGCTTCAAAATTCATCACAGCACAGAAACAGCTCTAGTGAAGGTTACTAATGACCTTCTTATGGCCTCTGACAGTGGACTCATCTCTGTGCTTGTCCTGTTGGACCTCAGTGCAGCATTCAATCACCGTTGACCACAATATT
>VUQI01048397.1:0-17067 GCA_015106735.1 Paratilapia polleni | reverse complement strand
CAAGCCATATTTTTTTTTTTTTTTTTTTTTTTTTTTTTTTACCTGTTTGGGAACTTGTCCAAAGTTGCTGACATATCCCAAGACCGTGCTCTTGATGACAGGGTCTTTAGCATCCTGCCAGCGTTTCTGTGGATAGAAGTAAGGGTGGAACGTGTTCACACTTTCTACCGCAGCTGGACCTTGTTGGCGATACCCAAAAATCAGATCGATCCACAGGTGTATGTTGGAGCTCACATAGTCACTTTCCAGGGCCTAAAGCAAACAGAGCAGGAGATTGTTGCACAAACTAAAACCATCTACTCAAGTAATATTATAAAACAATTAAAACATGCATAGTGCAGTCTTAAAAAAAAAAAACTAACACCGTTTACCACTCGTTATTATAGTGGTCCCAAAACCATCAGTCAAACTGTTAATATGACACAAATGCACAAAACTTCTGTAAGACTGTACAGCCAATCAAATTATTCAGGTACCCTACGATTCCTTCCAAAAGTCAATTTAGAAGTCCAGAACGGCAGGAAGCTGAGCAGCTGTGTTATGAGCATATCTTCATGTTACAATTAAAGAATGATTTGGGTTGAATTAGCCAGAGATTGGTTTTGAAGAGTTAATGAGGAAAAGTGGGCATTACGACCAGCTATATCCTAGCGCGAAATTTTAATAAACCCATCCTGGATGAACAGAAAGCTGGAAAAAAAAAAAAAAGATCATAACAAGGATATATTGTCCTGAGTTAATTTGTCCGTGAAAGAAAAGAAAAAAAATCTTCTAAAGTCACTAATTTTATGAGAATGGTAGGCAATAACAGTAGTTCAGTAGATTACAGAGTGATAACCATCACATATGCCCCAAGAATGGAAAAAGGGAGGGTCATGCTGTAGAAACAGATAGAAAACGAACAGAGAGGTACAATAACCCCATACAGGGAAAGACAAGAATGAGCTTGGGGGGTGGGTTCAACAGCTGGCAGGAATAATGGCATTATGAAAAAGAAAGTCTTGTGTGCGCCCTGAATCATGTAAAATAGGCTTGTTGTCCTTTATTGTTTGTCATCCAAACTTCAGATGAATGCCTTTATATGCTTTTTCTGTATAGGAATACAAATGGTCATTATATGTGAAAAACGTTAGTACCAATAGAACATTACTGAACCAAACTCAGCGAGACAAAACAGCCTTCTGTGAATCTACTGAAGTGACAAACATCTCATATACTGTGGTAAGAAAGAAGAAAGACAAACTTACTGAAACCTACACTATTACAGTGCCACACGTATAGTCAATATGTGTGTGGAGATACTACAACAGTGCATCTTCTGTGTACATCAGTCAGAATTGACAACCATTATTACGTCTTGTGGGTAAATTCCCACGGTGCAACAGGCCAGGCTGGCGATTTGGAGCAGAAAGTCCGGTTGTCACTGACCTCTCGATGGATTCTGATGAACTCCTGGGGATCACCTTTCGCCCACGGAGGCAGCTCGACATCTCCCAGAACTGTGCCATCCTCCATACAACCTAAAGAGATACAAATATACAGAATATATTTGTCTAAACTGTGTAGTTTAAAGAAACCCTGAGGAGTCTTTGGCTATTGGTGGCATAGGTGGAGCAATGTTTTAATTGGTGAATACTGTTTTTGTTTGCAGAGATGCACATATACATACATTAGTACCTGCATAATGCCATCCACATTCTTACCAACAGCTTCTTGTAATTACACTGACACTTGTTGGTGAAAATGTGCCAGGAAACATAATATACAATCAAACTGGCTTTGCAAATGTTTTCTGAGGAAGGAAATTAACTCCAAATTGTGTAAGGCCTCACTGATAAACAATGTGTATACTTAAAAAAAAAATACAAAAACAAAAAAACCCCCAACACATTTTTATTTAGAAAACTAAAAGGCTTCCTTCAAAGAACATGGCTGGTGAAACTGTGTATTTTTATTGCCAAATAAAGAAAGACCAATAATATATGACTGTAATAGGAACAAGCCACAGATTAATATAGTTTATTGTTCTGTGCTGCACACCTTCATTGGTGGCCAACAAACACTCAAACCACTGTGGTGTAATCTGTTATATGTTCCCTCATTACCATGAATATGGGCAAACATAGGCAGTATAGTGTGCCAAAACCTAATCAGTTAATCTGTGGGATACATATGCAGTTTCTACTATATTGTTCTTGAATTAAAAATGTGTTTCATTGAAATTAAGCAAATTAGTTTATTAATGAAAACAAAATAATTAGTAATGAATAATGTGATTAAATTTTATACCATCTGTTAATGTTTATGAAGCTAATCAGGCAGACACTTAGAAGAGCATTTATAGCAAATTCTGTGATATCATTGATCCCTCATATGCAAATTAATGCAGAGTTCTTCAAAATCTGACCAGGTCATCTTCTCCACATGGAGTTCCCCTTACAAAAGTTTTAAATATGTATCATTCTTGAATCACCAAAGTGATGAAAATATACTCACTGGCCACTTCATTAGATAACATTTAAACAGCTCCTTAACACAAATATGTAGTCAGCCAATCACATGGCAGCATCTCAATACATTTAGGCATGTAGACATGATCAAGACAACCTGAAACCACCAAGAACCAGAGTGGAGAAGAAAGGTGCCAGACGGGCTGGTTTGATTATTTCAGAAGCTGCTGATTTACTGGAATTTTCCCCACACAACCATCTCTAGGGTTTACAGAGAATGGTCCAAAAAATAGAAAATATCCAGTGAGCTGCAGTTCCCTGGCTGAAAATGCCTTGTTGATGTCAGAGGAGAATGGCGAGACTGCTTCGAGCTGATAGGAAGGCAACACAGTAGCTCAAATAACCACTTGTCACAACCAAGGTATTCAGAAGAGCATCTCTGAATACACAATTTGAAGCAGATGGTCTACAGCAGCAGAAGACCACACCAGGGCCACTCCTGTCAGCTAAGAAAAGGAAACTGAGGCTACAATTTACACGGGCTCATCAAAATTGGACAATAGAAGACTAGAAAAACATTGCCTGGTCTGATGAGTCTCGATTTCTGCTGCAACATTCGGATGGCAGGGTCAGAATTAATGACAAGAAAGCATAGATCCGTCCTACCTTGTATAAATGGTTCAGGCTGGTGGTGGTGGTGGTGGTGTAATGGTGTGGGGGATATTTTCTTGGCAAAGTTTGGGGCCCTTGGTACCAACTGAGCATTTAAACACCACCACCTACCTGAGTATTGCTGCTGACCATGTCCATCCCTTTATGACCATAGTGCCATAAAGGGATGGACATGGTGGCTGATGGCTGCTTTCAGCAGGCAAAGCTCAAATCACGTCAAACTGGTTTCTTGAATATCACAATGAGTTCACTGTACCCAATGGCCTCCACAGACACCAGATCTCAATCCAATATAGCACCTTTGGGGTGTCATAGAACGGGAGATTCGCATGGGATGTGCAGTCGACGAATGTGGAGCAACTGTGTGATGCCATCATGTCAATATGGACCAAATTCTGAGGAATCTTTCCAGCACCTTGTTGAATCTATGCCACGAAGAATTAAGGCAGTTATGAAGGCAAAAGGGGTCCAACCCAGTACTAGCGAGGTGTAACTAATAAAGTGGCCAGTGAGTGTTTGTAGCACATACCATGGAGGAAATGAAAATATACTATATGGCTGTGAACATTTTGAACTTCTAGAAACAAAAAGGCTTGGGGCTGAGAGCAAGAGACAAGGTAGGGAAATCTGAAGAAACAACAACAACAACAACAACAACAACAACCACAACCACAACAAAAACAACCACAACCATTTTCATATGGGCACATTAGTAACAAAGGTGGGTGCACAAGCTAAATATAAAGAAATCCATACTTTTAGTCATTAAGTTAGGTACACAGAGGATTTTTCAGGGCTGACCTAGCTGGATGTGGTTGGAATTGAGCAGGAAGTCCGGCAGGTAGAAGAATTCGGGGCTCAGCTCTCTGACGTCCCCCATGTTGTCTCTGGAGGCAGACTCCCACTCTTTCTTTATACTGTAAAACATCCGCTCTGGGATATCAAACCCTCCCTGTGAGGAGAGCAGACAAAACACTGTCAGACCGCAGGACATCACTGAATCAAACTTTTCGGCAGGCA
Source organism: Paratilapia polleni (assembly GCA_015106735.1). Classification (NCBI taxonomy): domain Eukaryota; kingdom Metazoa; phylum Chordata; class Actinopteri; order Cichliformes; family Cichlidae; genus Paratilapia; species Paratilapia polleni. The sequence goes on along the minus strand of VUQI01048397.1, from coordinate 12,925 downwards.
TATAATAATAATAAAGCAGTCTGCCTGATTCAGTGCAGTGAACCATATTTTATATTCTTTATTGTATTATGTAAGCACGAAATATTTGCTACTATTAGAAGAAAGCTTTTCATCTTTCTGTAAAATTCCATAATCTATGATGGGAATCTCATGAGAGTGAATGTAATTTAGAGTAAAACAATTACCTCAATGAATGAAAATAGCATATATGCTGGTAAACTAGGTTAGAGATGTAAATCCAGTTATGGATATTACTACACACCCATTATGTGCTTCAGAAGACAAAAAGGCCTCCTAATTCACCATCTTTATTGTTTTATTCTGACTATCAAATATGCATGCCTTTTCATTATAATCAACTGGATGCTGTATTGTAAATTGGTAACATCTGTGGCCATTTCCATTGGCTTCTTTTGGATTCTTTGTGTAATTATTTGCATATATATTAAAATCTCCCTATAATCTGTTTTTCATACCAAAAACAGCACTGAAACAGAATCTGGAGAGCTGAAAATAGCTCACATTAGTTTCATATTAATAGCAAGATTACATTTGAAAAAAATGACAACGTGATGAATGCCAATGGGCATCGAGAGCACAGGCTGTGCAGAAGGGCCTGTGGGTTAGTAAAAACATACTGAATGCAACTTTCCCCCTCCAATTTCTTCTGAAAAATGAAGACAAAACTTATTTAATGATCTGATGCATGCTGACACAATAATGACAGAAACTTCTACAAGGTTTTCTTTGTTCAATGTTAGGATTTGCATTCAGCTTTATCATTTGGCTAAACTTAATCTAATTAATTGCTATAATTCTAAGATTATGAGAACTTTTGATGCCCAAACATGAAGCCCTTGTGGTGATGTAAAGTTTCACTATAATGTCAAGTTATGCTGCCTAACTGACAAAAACATGACTGTTAAATGGCACGTGTTTTTAATTTTATACTTTGTGTGTATAGCTGGCATGTGATGGAAGCACTAAATTGTTGATCAGTCACACATCAAGGGGGTTCACACAGAGAGATTTATCATCTTCTGTAGTCTAAAGAAGCTTTTTTTTGCAGAGATAGGTTAGTAACAGTTCAGGTCTACTTTTCCCTACATACAAATAAAATTTTGTTACATTTCTTGGTCTCACTGGACTCACTTGCAGTGCCTGGAAGGTGTGTGAAAATGGCTCCATCCTGACAAGGAAGGAGGCCACAATGATGGCTGAGGAGTAGTGGGTACAATAGTGGCATTGTGCTGTCAAATCTGTAACAGAGTGTTCCATTTTAGAAATGCAAATAGTGGGCTAAACAAAACAGTTCAGTACAATTGCTCAGGTGAATAAAAACCGAGCCAAACGGATACCTTCACCCTCTTTGCTCTCAACTTCTTCATATCTCTGGATGAACATCTGTTTCCTTTTCTCCGTTTGAGCTCCCATTGGCTTAGACAAATCACGGAACGTTGCAGGATTTGACAAATCAAGCGTCTGTGAAGGACAGAGATAAATCATTCCTGTAACACTTATCCTGGTCTTTATTTTCCCCCCTAAGGATCCCTTTCTAATTATAACACCGATTTAACTGGGCTTGGTGTCACTTGATGTGGGCTGACTCAAATATTTCTCCATGCTCACCTGATAGCAGGTTAAGAAAAACTACACAGCAGCAGGAAGGGTTTGTTTTACCCTGAGAGAAATGAGTGACAGCTGATGTGTTGCAATCACAGCAGGGTGGGAGAAATGGACACAATTTGTTTGTTTTATTGGAATAAATGGTCCCCATCTGTATAGATGCACTTTTAAATGACAGTACATTTTTATGATTTAGAGCAAATTATTTGTAGACCCCCCCAGCTTTGGGTTGTGGACCCTTGGACATTTTGAGAACCACTGTTCTAGGCAATATAAATGTTTAAGACAAAGATGTCATTTGTGAGATTCTACCTCTGACTGGTAGTCAGCAATGATCCAGGGGAAAACCGGATACTGCATCAAGTCATTGTATGTCCTCCCAGCGATTGTGTTCAGCTGCATCAAGTACTCAAAGTTACTTATCTCCCCTTTCTAGAAGACAGACAAGAGTAGTATATAAAGCAAAAAACATATCTTTAAAAAAACAAAACAAAACACAGCAATACAGTATAAAGTGGATTACATCAATGTCATATTTATTCATCATTTTTTGCAGTGCAAAGAGAAGGCACTAAATTTCTGAGCACAAACAACAAAATGGAAAACTGTATAATGCATTACCTGCCATTTAACAAGGGCTGTCTTTTCGACCACAGGAGTCTTTCTAAAGCACAATAAAAGCAAATACCTTGAATTAGCAACAGAAGCTGATCACTGAGCAGTGCCTATCAACACAAAGTTTTCCTGCTTGCTTTGTTGCCTAGCAACCACAAATGAAATGTAACACAGCAGAGTTCAGCAACAGCAGCATAGCAGAGGAGAGTGAACTCAGGAAACAGAAAGTGTGTGTACACAGCTGCAGGAGCAGTTAAGGGACTGATGTGAGCTACAGTATGTAGCATAAATAGTGAGCAGACGTGGAGGATGTAGCACGTGATGAAACAGGACAACTAAGACTAAGTTCTTTGAGAAGAGCTACTTAAGTAAACTGGAATTTTTAAAAGAAGATTTGATGACTTGAATGGCATGTTTTGACATGAGGCACAGTTTCTCTCAACAGAAGTTAATGATTACTGGGAAAACAGGGACATCCTCGTTTTGTCAAATTCCTGTTTCATAGCAATGACAAACAATGGTTAATATCTAACTTGGTGTCAGCTGCTTTTACTTTGTTAGCCTTTGTATGGCTGCATGGTGATTTTTTTTTATATTTTAGCATATTTATTCCACTCTTTGTGAGAAGGAAACAAAATAACAACTGTTTAAAGTCTTACCTGTTCATCACACCATCTTATTTAAACGTCAGCTTATTTGCGGACAAATCCATATCAAGCCGATATTGATGTAAAACATATGCTGAATATGCCCCATTTCTTACTTTCACTCAAAAAGAGGGGCCTGCAAAAAAAGGTGCTCTTTAAGAAACTAAACCAGCTTGCTCAAAATGCCTCATTTCCAATTATAAGAAAGTGTCACTGGCTCGAGAAAACACTGATACTAAATAACAGTGTGGCTAAACATTTTATTCAGTATTATACTCCTACCCAAATGTGCTTAATCTAAATAAGGAAAGTGATCAACTGCTCCTGAAATCTCCCCTCTCTCTGTGGACTAGTAACAGGGCAATAAAGTCCAGGCGCCAAGCAGCCCAGTTGCTAAGTAACATCATAAAACAAGAAGAACCTTGACTATCCCCCGCTTGGAGAAGGAAGGCAAGGCAAATGTTGATATACAAGAATGGTCTTTACTTTTCACTTAACCATCACATTAAAAAAGGTTTTATTAGTGCAACTTCTACATGCTGACCGAATTGTATTGAAGATTGTAAATGTACTTTGAAAGTGTTGCATGGTAATAAAGTAAAGGAGGTTTATGTGTTTGTTGCACAGGAGTGAGAGGCTTTGAGATGAGCAACCAGATCATAGGAGCTAAAGGAATTCTCATCACCTGACTAACAACAATCCAGGGAAAAAAGAAAATATGGTATGTACCTGTCTTCATCCATTTTGAAAATAAATGCTTTGAACCACATATAAATAATTGCAAAGTCTGCCCCAACACTATCATATAAAAGACTTCTTAAAGAAATAGTCTGACAAACTGACATAATTATTCAGTATTTTTCTTTGACATTTTACATAAAGAAAAGCTGACTAAAGACCACATTATACTGTGTTATATACTGTGTCTACCCTTACATTTGACACTCACGTGGAAGTATGAGGAAATGTGCAGAGACAAATGACAAAACAAACTACTCTGAAAAATAACCCACTGTTGACTAAATTTAGAACTTAAAATAGAACAAATCATAAGCAGCTATACAGATCAGAAAGTATCAAAAGACTTCTGAAAATGAGAAAATGGAATTTGCAAATTTGACAACACTGTAAAACACTAACAGAAAATATTGTCTCAGTTAATGTTGTGTATTACGCTTAAAATATTCCAATAAACAAGTATAAAAATGATTAGAATGGCTTGTTAGCATCGGTATGCTGTGTAAATGTTTTACAAAATTTTTGTTTTGACATTAAATATTGTATATAGTTGTAACTAGTACAATTTTAGTTGAATAGCTGCAATAAGATCCACATTATTATGGGGTTTTCTTTGGAGTACTATAAGGATTAGTTGCATCTTTGTGTCCGTTTTTCCTTTCATTTGGATGTGCAATCAAAGGGGAACTGCACCTAAAGAAAATGTGGACATAAGTCATAGTACAGATAGCAATTGAAAGATGAAGTAAAGATGCACGTGACAAATAAGTTCAAATGATCAGGGGCTTCTTAAAGTGTGTTAATTTCCAACACCAATAACTCCTGACCAAATATTTTGTAAAACTACACTAAATCAATCATTGCATTTGGCTTGGTACGTGTTATCTAATTGCAGGCAATAATTTCATGCAATAGTTTTCTATAGGAGTTATAATGGGAACAAGCACCAGTGGATAACCTCTCTCATCCTGAGGATGATGAATGAGGCGAGAGAGGGCCTTGGGGTGTAACACAGACACAAACAGACACACACCTTGCTCTTTTAGACAAGGAGGGGAGAAGAGCAAAGCCCTCATTACACTCCCAACACTCCCCAACTATCATTTATCAAAGTCCTGATTTGATTCTTTGTACATACACACACACTGAAGTACAGTACATCCATGTCTGTCAACACACTTGCATATGAATGTGTCACAGACGCATACACACACACACACTTTTCGTGCCTGAAAAGAGCCAAACAAGTCAATCCGTTGAATGGTGAGGGAGCATCAGCACTCATTTGTTTTTGCTGTATTACCCAGTGTCGCCTCTCTCCTATTGTTCCCCAGCATTAGCCTTAATTAGAGAGTCATGCTCTTAAATACCCCCATGGGCAACACTGGGTGAGCACGCACTAGTGCAGTCACAACACTGCGATACACGCACACTCATGGAGACACACGCTGCTCAAGCTCTCATTCCTCAGAGAGCATGCTTTCCCCACTGCCCGAGGCCATACATAAGCCCGTGTATTTGAATAAATCACATCAGCCTCATACACACACACACACTCTCAAATTTTACACAAACACAACACATTTGTTTGCTATAGCACTGTATGGTGGTGTAGATTAGATAAATTATTGTAAATTGGCTTCTTGGCTAAACCATCTCAAAACAGAGGCTGAGTTGAAATTTTAAACTGACCTGTTCAGTAATTCTCTGTGCATTGCAGTACCATGCCCAAAGGAAAGGGAACCAAAGGGACAAAGGTGACCCTCAAGACTGCAAAGAAGGCTATACGTATGACCCCAGATGGACGGCGCAGACTTACCCTTAGCAACATGGGCATAACCATATTCCCAAAGTGTCTCTTCAAGCTAACCTATGTGGATGAGTTGGACTTGAGCCGCAACCTGATACAGAAACTCCCAGAAAACATTGGGAACTTCTCATCACTCAGATGGCTGGATCTACACAGTAACAAACTGGAGTCTGTCCCCGAGTCCATCGGCAACCTGATGGGACTTATTCACCTCAACCTCTCCAACAACTGCTTAACCTCTTCAGGTTTACCCTCCACATTGGGCTCCCTCACCAACCTTAAGAGTCTTAATCTAGGAATGAATCAGCTTGATGCCCTGCCTCCCACTTTGGTGGCCTTAGAGAATCTTCAAGAGTTAGGCCTGTTTGATAATCTCTTCAAAAAGCTACCAGAGTGTGTAGAAGTCCTACGCAACCTCTCCAAGGTGAATGTGAAACGAAATCCTCTATCGTATGCACAAAGGGAAGGTGAGAGGTTTGTGAAGGAAAAGTCAGAGCATGAAGAAGATTTGTATCTGGTCCATGAGAGAAGCTTATGTAGTACATGCCTGAAGAGGTGTAAAGCAGAGAGGGAAACGCTTATGAAAGCAGGAGGAAAAGGAGGAAGAGGAGGAAAAAGAGAAGCAGAAGGAGGACGAGGTGGTGATGGTGACATGTTTGTGGAGAAAAAGAAAAGGACATTTTCTGGGCTGGTGGCACCAAACTCAGTGGCTATAGTCAATCAGGATTTGTGGAGAACACAAGAAAAGTTTCAATACATGCAAATCAAATAACCAAAAAGTCTCCTGCTGTCCTGTCATCCTATCAAAATACAAAACAGCAGGACAGGATGTAATTATACGGCAGTCACACAGCATTTAATATACATGCATTATATCAAGTTGTGTAGCTATAGTATGTTACATGACTATTTCTTGTAAGATTAATATTTCTACTGATGAAATAAAGAGTAATTTCCCGAGATATTGCTCTTGGGTGACTGTAACAAACTTATGACACCTACCTGGCATTAGCAATGACCTCAGCAACTCCCCTGCCTTTTAATGCTGGCACTACTGTACTCAACCTGTAGGGAGAAAAACAGCAGAGAATAAAGATCAGAATCAGGGTGCTGAAAATAAAAATTTCTTATCATCCATTATAGATAAATATGGTACCTTTTATAAGCTGAGACATGGTCTTTATTCAGGAATACCAGGAAGGCAGAGTGTCCGTTTTTCATGAAGATCTCGATGGCATTGTCCTTATAGTTACAGAGAGAGGGACAGTGGCGTTTTTTCGTAATTCAAATGCAGTGACATTTGTTTCCAGTACATATTTTTACACATCATATCCATTTTAAACCGAAGTTTAACAAGAATCCTGAGTGATACTCTTATCCACAAGCAGAATCAACTAATGAAGATACAGGAGCAAATAAAATGCACTGCAAAATCTGATATCTGTGTGCCAAGAGAGGAACTTTAACATCAAATGTGGCTGGTATCTGTAGGAGCGTATGGATGTCTGACCTCTAAAAGGAAACGCATGAAGCGAGCCTCCTTGATATCCTCGTACAGCCAGCGTCTGCAACTGGCTGATGGCAGGTCTTTACTTAGCATGGTAGAAATGAAGGAATCTCTCACACTAGCAGAAAGAGACAAAAGATAATGAATGACTGACACAAGTGAGTAGCCACGGTTTGCAGAACTGTAAACATGCACAGTTGTACCTGCTGGGGTGGTGCTTCCTGCAACAAACACCTCCAGTAGGGCTGAGAGTGAACCCCTCACACAAGAGGAGGCTCTCCTTTCCAAACAGCAGCAAACCCTCTGTGATTCTGAGGCCACTCACCATCAAGACACACATCTTAGTCCTTACCTACAGTGAGAAATAAAGTTGCTGCATTAATGTTCATTTTACTGTTGTTGTGTAATATTCTTGACAAATTATTGTTTCTTTCTGCCAGTAAAATCTTTTTAAACTGAACTGAATTGGATTGAGCATAGAGAAGGAGATATACAAGACCCATGTGAGAGGCACAATGCACATCAGTGGCTTTCTCTCTCAGGACATGACATGGCAGCAACACACGCACTTCAGGCTTTACTTGATTGATCATTTTAATCACATATTTTAATCATTATTAAAAAGACACAGTTGAACACTTCATTATCTGAGCTGATTGATGGGGAGTAGAAGGGCCAGCCCCCTGTTTTCCAGCAGTGTGTGTTCCATTCAGTGCCAAAGTGAACCCGCATGCTGCTTTCAGCACTGGTTGTAGCTAATGCTAACTGCATTGTAATAATGCGTAGATAATTCTATTGTCTCCCCTCATTTCACAACGAGTGCATGCACCTGGCTGTCTCCCTGTGCCGGCCCTTCTGCAGACCCTCTGGGACATAGTGCCCAAAAACCATATGGGGCCCTAACATACCCGCAGGCGCCTCACAATTTATACTAATCAAATCAGATTCCTTACCCCCAGACACAGAGTCACACACTTGGTGGAGGAGAAGGCCCTGCCTGGCCATTATTAGGAGAATTAATCACTGCCACACACACAATAGAAAACCTGATAAGTGATCAGAACCTCTTGTCTGAATGTGCGCACAGAGAGACGCTATGATGAATATCATCACTTATGTGAAAGTGTTTAAGAAGAGTCAAGGTGAGTGAGTCTCAGTGACATGGTAGAGAAATCTTGCACCTAGTTATATCACAGTTGGATTGTGCAGCAGCTTCAATCAATGAATACAAACTGGCATCCAGCCTACTGTCCCCAACAATGACTATATTTCAGAAAAAAACTAGTTGAATTTATTGTTATCAAAGATTAAATACATAACAATAAACTTGTTTCCTTATCTCCTTACTGTGTGCTGGACAGATACGAGTTATCAGTCTGACAGTGATTTAGCTGATGATGGGAAGAAGTAGAGAAAAGGAGGACTTTTATTGACTAAGAGCCTAATGTCAGACCATTGATTTCTCCCCACACACATTATTGTCATAATCACACTATTGGCGCTGGCAAGCTAATTATGAGTGGGTCTCCCTTTGTGTGTTATTGTGTGTGTGTGTGTGTGTGTGTGTGCATTTTTCAGAGCTAATGACTGTGTTCATTTGACAGGAAGCTCAGCAGGACTCATGCACTGAACCACTGCAAGACAACAGGACACACTTGCACACATCACACACTTACTAAGCGGATGTAAGACAGCTTGCATCACCTCCTACTGTTTTTATTAATACTTCTGTCAGAAACATTAAAAGCCGCGGCTGGTTGCCGGAGCGATGAGAGTCCCTGTCAACATGTGCACTGGTTTCTAACTCACTGTAAGAATGAGAAGAGCTGTGCTGGGCCTCGACATTAAAACATTATATTAATGAGGAAAGATGAAATTCTGATAGCAGCGCTGGGCAACTGGAATCCCTTAGTCTACATCAGATAATTATGATTGTGAATATTAGTAGGATGGGAAGGAGCTGTGCTTGGTTTTAGGCTCATGTTTTCAGCCCAGCATACCAACACACCCTCCTGTGCCACAGTACCTCCTCTCCGGGGTGCATCTCCTGCAGGATGACACGTATGTCTGGGCAGTCTTGTGTGAGGGAGCAGGGTGCACGAGTTAAAGGGTCGGGTAGATCCTCGGTGACAGCAGGGGTCTCATTCAGAGCAGGGAAGAAAGTCAGTTGATCACATAAATGTCCTCCATCCTCTTCATCATCTTTAACCTCGGCAGCAACTTCACACAAGATCTTAGGCTCTGTTGCAAAGAAAATGTTCCCACTGAGCATCCCATATTCTCCCATAAGTAAATTAAAAAAAACAACAAAAAAAAAAAAATCAACAAGCCGCAATCGTCTTTACCTGTGTCACTTTCTGTTCGATTTTTACTGACTTCAGACATGCCAGGCATTATACCCAGCATTCCTAGCACCTGTTGTAAAAACATACGACAGTGTTACAGATTAGATTATTGTGTACTAGCTGAACACTTAATATGCTTCACACAAAAATGTTATACCCGTCTGGATTGTCTCAGAGTCTTTCTGCGGAGGCGTGATCTCGTCCGATTGGGTCCTTCAGCAGCGTCTTGCACCCAGTCTTGGCGCAACAGCACCCCTGGGCCAGGGCCGAAAATGGCTCTTTCCCTCAGCAGCTCGGCCTCCAGATTCAGCCATGTGGAGCTCAAACGCTCCCACTCACAGGCACGTAACTGCGAAACAGAGCAGAATAGAGGGAAAAGGTGAGACAAAAGTAAACATTATTAAAGATCCCATTTTTTAAAATTGTAATAAAATATATTGCAGTGTATTCATGTTACAAGTTCTGTCAAACCTGTAAGTGGTTTGCCCTCATTTTCTCAAACACGCTGTAGCCTCTCTGTCGATGCGACTCCATGTTGGACAAAAACTCCTACAAAGAAACAAGGGTAACCTCATGGGTGCAAATGAAAAGAGGGGCAGCACAATCACTCTTCCCCTAGCTCATATTGTACAAACACACACAGCACACATGTTCACATAAATTGTATATACATAATAGTATTGTTGTTTCCTCATGCAATTACAATGCATTCATACAATTACATCTGTTCTAAATTGCATTCACTGGGCAAAATAAGCTAGTGGCTACAGTCTTACAATAACCCCGTCTGGAAATGTAATCATTTGTTGGTGTGATCTAATTAACATAAACATTAATATCACTGAGCCACACCACCATAAAGGGCAAGGTAAGTGTGTGTCTATGCCATTATAACGTGCGAGTCAGAGTTTATGTGTCAATTAAAAGAGAAAAGAAATGAAAAATTAGGAAAAAAAAAAAAAAACAAAAAAAAAAAAAAAAAAAAAAAAAAAAAAAAAAGATTTGCTTCAAATTCCCACATTTTTATGCAAAAATACAAATAAAACTAAATTCATATATTCACCAGGCGAAATCACCATGTCCCATTGGTCATATGAATAGGGCATATACCACATAGATAAAAATGCTTTTAGCAACTGAGTCCTTGATTGAGTCTTTGCCAGCAAGTCATTTGATGCATGTCAATCTCCTCCTTTCTTTCCTCACACTTCCTGTCTATCTGTACTGCATGCCACTATTTAAATAAAAGTAAAATGTCACAAAATAATATTAAACCTATCTCATTCTAGGAGGGAACATATTTCTCAAAATCTTACCTGTCCTACAAACTCTGAGTTGTCTCTTTACAAAGGATTTCTTTGGGTCTTTACATTGCTCTTCTGTTGACACTGAGAAACTGTTTTACAGTTGGTTGGCCATCACATTTTCCTTCCCATGTCACCCCTGTCTGTGACACACCAAGGCCCATGAAAAAAAGGTCAAGTCTTACGCATTTTCACCACGCGTATATCAGGAAAAATCGTTATCCTGCGGCTGTGGAGGTTTAAAAACAGAGGGCGGTGAGTCTCCCCCCGCTATATTGGGTTGTGTGCTGAGGATTACTGTACTAAGAGTAAAAGAGAGAGAGAGAGAGGGAAAGCTGTATGAATGATAACCTAGCCACACTGCTCCATGGAACCCTGCCCTGTTAATAGTTTCCACCATGGGCAAGTGAGGAGGAGACTGCAAGAAAAAGAAGGGGAAATGAGGAGAGAGAGAAAAGAGGGGAAGCAGTGGAAGATGCTTCCTGTGTGGCTGGATGGGTGCTGGCCACACCACGGAGAAGGAACCTGCCTTGGGCACTGTGGAAGAACTGATGAAAGCGACACTTTCCTCCTCATGCAAATAAAAACTGATTTACTGTCTTGTTAACATACTGCAGCTATTTAGTTTTATTAGTTAATACGATTATGATAATTTCTTCAAGTGAGCATGCTGAAAAAGCATTATTTTTGCACAGGGAAAAACGTTCTTTCTGACTAACGCATGTCTTTCAAACATTATATTTGGACTGGCAACTTGAACAAATGTTTTTTTTTTCTTCATTTTCAATTGGTTCACACTACTTCAGACTGGTTTGGTCTGGCATAGTCTGAGTAAACCAGATTGGTTTCCAGGTTCTGTATCTCACCACATGTCAATATAGGCCCGGTCTTTCAACATGGCCCAGAGGACGTCCAGTTCCTCCTTAAAGTAGACTTAATATGTGGAAATAAATCCACAAATATTCTGTTAGACACTCAAATGTGTTAACAGATTAGATATAGATGACAGATTATTTTGTTGAGTCTCATTATCGTGCTTTGCCAGTTCTGAGCCCTCAGCTATGTTGATGAGATTTTGTTCTTTGTTTGTTCTTCTGTTTGCTTTCTTTGTTGCTCTAAATGCTTGATTTGATGAATAGGACTGATTTACAGTGGTATAGATAGGTAACTTTCCAAGGGCATTACATTAGATGAGAATTTATCTATAACACATTCAATTTTCAGCTCATCCTGCCTGTGCCACACTATGTGTGAAGCAAAGTGACCTACAGTACATGCATGGAACCAAGTACTCCTGTCCTCAGGTGGTGAGATATGATTTTGGTGCCCATGAACAAGTCAAAACCAACTATGGCCTGCAACGCCCACAAGCCTTGGCACTGTCAGGCTTCAGTGGTATAACAGCAGTATGCGGTAAAAGGCAGCGATGCATTACAGATTATACATGTCGGTGGAGCCCTGCTGATATGATGGGTTAAGGGAACAGTCCACACTCTCCCTTGGGGAGATCCTTACTCCAGGCAAAACTCAAGGATAGTAGTGTTTTCCTCTATAGGGTAGAGGAGCCATGATATGTTAAAAGCATCAAGCAGAAATAGAGAAAAGTATATTTAGGGTGAGTCCAGAAAAGAGTCCCCCATGCTTGACTTAGCAAACCACACACGTCTTTAATGGCTTTATCCTAAACTACATAGAAAAAATCTAATTCCAGAAAATTCTAGACGAAAGAAAGAATATGATTAAATGCCCCTTATACTGCACTGTACATAGTTCTAACTGTATATCTCATTGTTTAATAAAAATCTGACTATTTTGCATATTTGTGCGACAATGTCATTCTAGCTGAGAACTGTATACAGCCTGAATTTTATTAACTGATGTTATTGCATTGCAAACTTATTTCAATTCAATTCAATTCAATTCAGTTTTATTTATATAGCGCCAAATCACAACAACAGTTGCCTCAAGGCGCTTTATATTTTAGGGAAAATGACCCTACAGATTAGACAGAAAACCCCAACAGTCAGACGACCCCCTATGAGCAAGCACTTGACAACAGTGGGAAGGAAAAACTCTCTTTTAACAGGAAGAAACCTCTGGCAGAACCAGGCTCAGGGAGGGGCAGCCATCTGCTGCGACCGGTTGGGGATGAGGGGAAACAGAAGAGAGCAGAGGGAGACAGGACAAAAGACACACTATGGGAGAGAGACAGAGTTAATAATAGCTAATGATTAAATGCAAATGGTGTATAAACACATGGAGAGTGAAAGGAAGTGAGGAAGAGGAAGTGCTCAGTGCATCATGGGAAGCCCCCAGCAGTCTAAGCCTATTGC
>VUQI01048395.1:0-13923 GCA_015106735.1 Paratilapia polleni | reverse complement strand
GGTACAACAGTGAGTGTCTACAGCCATATGTAAAACATGGTGGAGGCTCTGTCATGGTTTGGGGCTGCATTTCAGTCAGTGGTGTTGGAGATCTTGTCAAAACTGATGGAATTATGAACATAGAAAAATACCGTTAGATTTTGATCTACCATACAATGCCATCTGGAAAGCATCTGATTGGCACTTTCTTCATGCCAGTGCAGTAAAAGCATACCTGGACAGAAAAACACACTGTCAGTCAAGGATTGGCCTCCCCAGAGCCCGGACCTCAACATTATTGAAGCAGTGTGGGATCATCTTGACAGAGAACGGAACAAAAGGCAGCCAACATTCAAAGCTCTTCTTTGGATGTTGGCTGCCTTTTGTTCTGTTCTCTGTCAACATGATCCCACACTGCTTCAATAATGTTGAGGTCTGGGCTCTGGGGAGGTCAATCCATGGCTGATAGTGTCCCATTGTGTGTTTTTCTATCCAGGTATGCTTTTACTGCGTTGGCAGTGTGTTTGGGATCATTGTCACACTGTAAAGTGAAGCTGCTGTCAATCAGATGCTTTCCAGATGGTATTGCATGGTGGATCAAAATTTGATCTTTTCTGTGTTCATAATTGTCAGTGGCATTAAAGTACCACCCTCCCACCCTTCCACTGAGACCATTTCTGATGAGGCTTCAGCAAACAGTAGATAGATTAAATGAAGGGCCAGATGCATCTCTCAGGTCCTGTGTCAGGTCTTTGCTGGATTTTTTCCCTATTTCTTAAGGACATGACTTTCAGATGCTGTTCATCTGCTGTAGATAGTTTTTTGGCCTGCCACTTCTTTTGTCCTCCACTTGTCTGGTTTCCTCAAATTATTTTAAGGACACACTGCACACCATACTCAGATATGCTGAGTTTTTGGCTAATAGCTCTTTGGGAATCACCTTGTTGATACAGAAATACTATATTATACCTGTCAAACTGTGTTATCTTTGGCATTTTTTGTAGATTTAACTAAAGAAATGGGAACAAATAACATGTTTTTGCGACAGGCTGCTAGTGGTAAAGTGTCTAAAGATACAATTTAAAATTGGTTCTTTGCAAATTTGTCTGTAGACACAACACTGTTTCATCCCTTGAGTTAGGTGTCTTTTTTATGCTTAAATGATTCATAGCTCAGTGTTAAGTGGCTTAAAAAAATGATCTGAATATGGTCAGGAACAAGGACTGGACTGAAAATGAGAAAAAGCAGCCAATGTCCAAAGAAAAACTGAAAGAGAACGCCTGGAGAAGTAAAGAAATATACACAGAAATGAGGGGTGCCTTATGAATTTTCCACAGTACTGTACACACTGCATAAAGTACTGAACAGGGCTGTTACATTATCAGATTTTCACAACACCCAAAATAAACAAATGTCACTTACATATTCAGTATTCAGTTTGTACACAAAATGTCGTAAATGAAAAACAGAGTACCAGAGTGTAGTGACTTTATCAGGCTGCAGACACACCTGTGAGTCCAGACTCAGGGCACAGTAGTGTACCTTTAAGCGCTCTGAAAGCAGACAGAAGCAGAAAGGCGTCAGCAAGAGCAGACAGACAAATCCGCAAGTTAATTAAAAACTAAGAACTCAACAGTTCGCCGTCGTTAGTGCTTCACTCAGCAGCAGGCTCTGTGACTCAGTTTAACTTAGCTAGTTTGTTGTGGGAAGTGAGTCCCATCCTGTGAGAAGTTGTTGCAGCAACAGAAAAGTGATTCCTCACAACAATGGATGATCTAGCCTGTTATGGACACAGTCCTAATCATAATTATTTTGGATCATTATTAGGATCATACACCATATGCCATGGAAAAATAGTACATTCATTTAATTAAAAAACAAAAAAAACAAAACTACTTTATTTGTACTTTAATTATGACTTAATTGACAAAATAAATAAATGTGAACTAACACAAACATGAAATTAGACAGGAAATGTTTGCATTGAAATACAAAACAAGAGCATCATAGCAAACAAAATGTGCCAAAATGTGTTTTTCACTGGAAGCCAACACTGTAGTTGAAATCAAAAGTTTATTAATTTTGTAGCCCTACTATCATATGTGTATTTTTTTATTTTGATATACATTTTTCAGTTACTGTGAATACCAGTATATAGTGACCAACCTGGTACTGAATTTACTACATTTATTGCATTCAAGATGTAGTTTATCTGGCAAAAAGATCTCACCCTGAACTTCAATCATCATCCACAAGCTGAATCACAATCCTCCCCTCAGATTTTGCTGTTCTCCTCTGCAGCCTTGATAAACTAAGTGTAGCAGCACGTGAACCAGTTCTCCACCTGCTGCAGGTTTCGGTTGGAGCAGCCCACCAGCTTGCTTAGGATCCTCCCAGTGACTACTACTGCCAGCTGCAGAACAAGATGGTGGGGTTGGAGTCTGTCTGCAGGACACTGGAGAGAGACAGCTGAATGGCATCAAGGACTCCCGCAACGGTGACCTGGCAAGCCTGAATGTACCTCAACACAAGCGGCGACTAAAATTTCAAAATAAAATTCCCTCAAACGTTAAAGCACTTTTTAATAAAGTAAACTGAATTATTATTCTTAAAATGATATGCCAAGGTAATTGTCCAGGTTATAAGATGGTCATTTTGCCCATCCCTAATTATTGGATAGTACACTGTGTCGCACTGTACAAAACTGCTTTTCTGGTACTGTGTATAGTTTTTTTGTGTTGCCACATTGCCAGAAAAAATGCTGAAAATATAAAAGACAGGCCATAAGGCAGCTGTTTATCATAAGAGAGGCTCTTCAGCAGACCAGGACCTGTCCATCCAGAGTGGCTGATGGCTCACAGATACTAGACACTATTTTTGTTCTACCTGTCAGACTGGTAGTAGGACACGCATCTTCCTGTTTATTTCGGACACATGGAGACAGGTTCTGCTGGCTCTTTTAAGTAGTTTCCATACATTCACTTTAAGATAAATACTATAATTGTATGAATTAAAGTGGTAAAATGTTGGATTTGTGAGGCTGACAATGCCATTTTCCTGATCAGTTAGCAATAAATTATACAGTCAACAAAGTCTGGTGGTACAGTGGGTCATCTGTTAATTGCAGGTTTGGTGATTCAATTTCTCACTCCTGACTGCATGTCAAAGTCTCCTTGAGCAAGACTCTGTACCCCTATCTGCTCCATATGAGCTGGTCAGTGACATTACCTTCTTGTTAGAGTGAGATGCACTCTCAAGTTGGTGACCTACATCCCCGCTGCTTTAGATTTAATGTGCAACTCATCATTATAGACTCCAGACTCGCCTGGGACATTACATTACTCAGCCTTGCAAGTAAATTATCAATGAGTGCAAAAATCTCCAGGTCACCTTCAGCAATAGATCGGGTAAAGTTTAGATTTTTAGGCCAAAAAGATGTATAACAGTTAATTAACTGGGCTTTCTTGAGCTGTGCTAGTTGCAGCATGTTTTCTGCAGGATTTGCGTACCTCACTTTAGTCCTCTTTAAATTAATTTTTTTAGAGCCCTTTCCCTAAACAGAGGAACATCATTAAATATTATTAAGGAAAGCTGTAGATTACATGAAAATAACTATCAGTTTATTTTTGGCTCTCACCTCCAATGCTGAGCCAGTGCCTTAGCTGTGTTCATTACACATTGCTAGATGAATTCGTTTTTATAAGTGTACTACCTAAGTAAACACTGTGCCTCCATGCATGTTTATTTGTATGTTCAGCATAACCTTTTTCATTAAAGGTTGGTGTCTATTTAAAGTCTTGAACACTACAAGTACACAAATTTAATGAAACAAGTTTAAATAAGGAAGAATATCATTAATTGCACCTAAGATTCCAATTTGAGTCTGTTTGTTCTGTACTTTAATGCCACTGACAAGTTTATTTGACTTTTTTTGCCATCAAATTACTAAAATTATTGGCATTATGTGCAGCCTTCATGCAGGTAAATTGAGTTTCCATCACAAAAAAGTGTAGGTCAAGAAAGCTGACAATTTTCCTTTCTGATCAAACAAAACAGAATCTCAGGAATGTTTGTACAGAAATGCTGTAAAAAAGTGTAGTTTTGATTGAGTTCAGTTCTGTTTAGGACTTTGACTGGACATTTAGTTCAAAAGAAAAACACAAAACCCTTTTTTTCCACATTATATGAAAGACATTCTGAGAAATACAAAATTAAGAGATACATTTTTGTTCGGACAAGATGATTGAAATAAGTGAAAACTCTCCTTGTCCTTAAAGAACAATTTGGAGTAGACTGTAATGCTGCATAACAGCAGAGGATCACTTTGTACTTTATTTATTGTACCTCACGACTTCTTATTGTACATTAGGTTGGTGCATGTGTGTTATTGGGTTTTGTCATTGTGAACCTTTAGAGGAAATTTTGAAGACACTGAAGGCCAGCGAGACAAGCTTCTCTACTTTTTGAGGTTTCACAAGCTTTACTTTAAACTGGCTCATTGCTACATATTCAAAACAATACAAATGTTTAATTGTACATGGTGCATTAACAAGGCAGCACTGCATTTACTTTGTCATCAACGGACCTGCCACAGATCAGCCAGGGCACTGCAGACAAATAATTTTGTATCGTTCAGTAGAGTTAGTCTAGGTTGTAGCTCAAGGAGCGCTTTGAAGTGATAAAGGTGCAACAAAGACAACGTATAAATTGCCGTTTCCAGTCATTTGACTGGCTAAAAAGGTAACATTTAAGTTTGTGTTTAAAGACATCAACTGTAGGGGTGGGAAGGGGTTACAGAGTCATTCCCAATACATTTCCCATGATAAGGATGGAACAGCAATTATATTATGATGCAACAATACATCATGATATCTATCTGCCTACAAAGGCAAAAATCACTGCACTGTGGTGTCTGTGTGTGCATATTGTCATTATTATTAAATTTATATGACTTAATTCAGTTAAATAGCACTTTGATTCCCTTTTTCCCTCCTCTGTCCTCCATGTGACTTTCTTCTTCTTCTTTATGACATGTTATTTAACATCCGTTTTCTTTTATTAAGGTTCACCCACAAGGAGTCATGATGTTGTGACTCAGCTTTTGTCATCACTGTCTTGGTGTTTTTAAATTGTGATGAGCACATCCTGGTTTATCTTTTTGTTTTTACTCTAATGGAGACCACAATTTAAAAAATGAACATCATGTTGTATTCAACAAGAATTAAAAGTTGTGATTGAGACCATAAACTCATCAGGAAAATGTTCACTGAAGGCACAGAGAAAGGGAGCACTGGTTCGGAGCATTAAAACTGCCTCAGTAAACTTGTTGTCCTCCACTCCAACTGAAGGTCCATACTGATTCTGATGTAGGGACTTTGAACTGGTGTAATGTATTCTCTCCTTCTGGTCCTGGTCAGCACCTGGGAGTAGAATTCGGAATGAACTGTACCCGATTTAGACCAGACCATTACAGTAGTCCAGCCTGCTCAGTAAAAGTGAGCATTAGTCTCACTGACACTCAGAGAGAGAAATGCTGAAGCATGCTTTATTTGCAAGATAAAAGTGAAATGCCCCATGCATTTTATTCTCTGACAAAAATGGCACCGCAGTTTCTTCACAGATGTACCATAAAACAGTCTCTTCAGCTAATATGAACACAGAACATGACATTTCATAACAAAGGTCCTGCAAATGTCATATGACACTGCGTGTACTGTCAGTGAACTCTACTGATCAAGTCGTGAACAAACTCTGAGTGTGACCCCCGGTCTGTTTCTGTCTGCTCTCACTGTCATTTGCAATTCTATCAAGTCCCAAAGTGGCATATTCCACTTTCTGTTCATCTTGGGACAGAATTGCATTAAAATATTGTTGGTGTCCTGCAGCGAGAGATGCTGGAGGTGGTGTTGTGCTCAGAGGATGTGTTTGTGTGTGGGTGTGTGTACATATGTGCAACAGCTGTAATGAAGAACAACAAGACAGATGGCATCAACTTCTTTGTTCTGCTTTGTTCTCTTGCTCACTCACCTCTGTTTTCTGTGTGTCTTTCCTGTTCTCGTTCTGTCTTTGAGTTTGGAATGAGGTTTTTGTTCCTGTCATACATGGAAATGAGGTTGTATATTCCTTTTGAAGCATTTGGATGAATGATATCATAGTACTTGTGATGTACTCGAATAGGATATTCATGTCACACATCCTGAGCTTGAGATTCTTTTGCTGTTTTTACCTGAATTGCTTTTTCTCGTAATTTTTTTCTTCCCTTTTTTTCTTTTCGACAAAAACAAATAACATCAGTGAAAGGTGTGAAAACAATAAACCCTTCAATTCCATAAAATAAAACATTTTCACTAAATTATCTGTGTGTCAGATCAATAGAAGAATAAGGGCACAGGTGTGGAGAGAAGTTGTTTTAGCTTGGTTGTAATGTCACTTAACTCCAGTGTTCATAAAGAATAATACAACACCACTACAAATGAATTATGAGACTGCAGAGAGCCTGCACTACTACTTATGGAGGTCAATATATCTTGATTTTTCAGTGAAAAGGAATGTCACTTTTATTAAACTTTACAGCAGTTGGTTCTGCCTTCACATATTATATCTATCGCTCACAGTCTGTTTGTTGCCCACTGGCTCACACTCTCTTTCTTTGTCTTTTCACAAGCTTTCCTTATTTTATTTAAAGTGATAGGAGGAGTATTCTTTTAGCTGTTCTTTCCTATTCCTTACTACCTCCTACCTCCTTAATTCAGTGTGCACTTTTAATTTTTATGAGCAAAAACTAAAATGTATGAAAACCTGGTAAGAAATTATTCTTGGCTGTCATTTACTTGCTACCTTACAGTGCCTTTTTTGGACACTTTCTAAAAGTTTAATTTAATTTTTCATGCAGCTGCATATTGAAAAGCATAAATAGGGAGTTTTATGACTCATCCATTAACAACAAGAAATTGATTTTCTTCCCAGCTATTTTCACTGTTACTCATGCATTTATTTGAACTAAATGACACTGTGCTATAAGGCAGAGATCACATTGACAGATCAAAGCAGTAAGTATAGCCTATAAAACCTGGTAGCATTCTTTGAGCTACTGTAAGTGCAGACTGCAGCACTGTCAACATTTCAAAATTGCTGTGCTGCTCACACCACAAGACATTATTTGTGCCTGTCTGATGTTGACATGAAGATGCACTGATCACAAGATTATTCCACTTGGGAGAAATCCACAGCTGGAGCAAATAACTGCAGTATTCAAATGCCCAAGAAGTCACAGTGGGGCAGATGTGATGCATTCTGGCCCAGACACTTTTATGTGTATGTACAGATTCAAACAAAACAGCAGGTGTAAAAATAGCATAGGCGGTAGGTACCGTGTCCAACCTCAATCGGCATTTAGAGCTGCTAGACATTCTGTGGGGTCTCTGTTTTGAAAACAGGCTTGTAGACTTTACCAGACAGTACTGTAGTTTCAACCCAGCCCCCCTCAAGCCAGTGTACTCCCAGTGGAGGTCCCAAGCCCAGATAAATGGGGAGGGTTGTGTAAGGAAGGGCATCCAGCATAAAATCTTTGCCAAATCAAACATGTGAATCATCAAAAATGAGATTCCCATACCCATCCTATCCCATCCTATTGGTTGGGGCCCAGGAACTGTGCTACTGTTGGTCGAAGACAATGGAAGAGGAGAGGGGGAAGACATGTCAGACACATGGACATGCAGTGGGTCAGTGTGGTAGAGGGACAGGGTGAGATGGAGGCAGATGATCCTCTGTGGCGACCCCTAAAGGGAGCAGCCGAAAGAAGAAGACTGTAGTTTCATGGCTTCGATTTGTGTTGAGCTCTGTATGAAATCCATTCTGCTTTGACTATAAAACCACCATCACAGTTGTGCTCTACTGCTGAGTTTGTCACTTTTTTGTGCTACTGGGTAGGGCTGGGCGATGAAAATGACAAATTCATAATCATTAAAGGTTCTGTTTCAATCGATCTCCATAATTATAGCTAATTTAAAATGACCTATTTTCAATTAAGAACAGGAGAAAAAAAATAGATATTTTGAATTTACCCACTGTATTTATCAAGGCACACAAGTAGTAATTTGGATGTTGAAATAACATTTCAGGGTTGATGCTCTTAAACTGCAGACCTCCACTGTGACCAGGTGCCCTTTTGAGATGGAATTTCTGGTGAAAAACATCCCAGAGTCTGAGCCTCACTCCAGTGATGCATTTCTTGGTGGCTTGCTCTGAGAGCTGACAGACATGATGCTAGGGTGCATGAGGAGGCCCGTGTGAGGTCCCCATGTGGTGACACCCTAAAAGTCACACCTACTACAAGATGCTGCTCATTTGTGTTGGTGAAGGGTAGGTTGAAGGTCCTGGTTTGGTGGTGTTTAGGTGCAGAACTTTGCAGACCCATGTCCATATGTTGTTGTTGTCTACTGCCACCTGGGGGCAGTGTCAGAAATATGTGGAACAACTGCCAATATGGGCTACTCTTGTTCATGTTTGTGCTGTTGTTGGACCTCTACCACGGAGAAGACAGAAGTCATCGTAGACAAAGAATTTCTTTGTAGTTGAGCTGCGTTTCCTGCTCAGGCCAACTTTCAACTAATATTCATTCAGTTGAAGCATATCGTCCCTTCTGTCGAGCAATGCGCTATTGGCTTTTTGCAGGACTGCCTGTTTGTTGTATTCTTATAATTCTTCTGTCTTTGTAGCCAAAGGGTTATGCAAAGAGACACAAATGTGGGACCAGAGGCCTGTACTATGAAGCAGGATTTTGTCTTATCCGGGTAACTTTAGGGTTAACCCTGGGTTTTCTGTACTACGAAGGTTGTTCAGTTCTTACTGGGGTATATCGCCATGGTAACTTATGCTGAAAACCTAACTTACTTCGGAGCAGGTTAGGTTCCAGATTGGAAATCCCTGCCTACTGACCAATCAATTCTCCATAAAATAGTGTCACCAATCCTGGAAGATCCCTCGGACCTCTCTGTGTGGATAGTAGGAGGGTCTGAAGTTTTTTAAAATCATCAAGACATTTTTCAACATCTTCTAATGTCTTCATGTTTCCCTGATAATTAGTAAGAAATATAAATCCAACTTTAATATTTTTTCCCCCCTTTTATGTTATTGTTCTGTAAGCATAAATATATGATCCTAAAACAGGACACCTACACTGTACTTGCTGACCTTATATCAAATTTGCACATAGACTAAGCCTATGTTTGAATTCTGTTTTTATATTAAATTTTTTACTTGCTCTCAGATCGTTAAACACCATGGGGTCTGCAGCTGAAAGAATGAAAACTGAAACGGTCTTTTCAACATTAATTTAATGAAATACTTGATTGTAATCCATCAGATTCTCCAGAGTTGTGATATTGATAAGTCTGATGGATAGGTCTTACACAATCTGCATTTTTGCTGACTTCCCTTCCTGCCTTCAAATAGGCCAGATTTTATTCATATAGTAGAGCTTGTCCAGTCTTACTGAACAAACTTTTTAAAGCGCTCACCAATCCATACAGTGCTTTTCCTCTCACACACACTCATACTGCTGATTTGTCTGCAGCAGCTGTGTTACTTTCAGTCTGTCTTAGTGTGTATAGTATAGTTTCACCTTCCTTTGTAAAATCCGCCACTCTACTGTCGATACACTTGTCCATTGGTCGGGTGCTGCCAGTGCCACCCATTTCACACTTAAACATGGACATTTTAAAGGAGCTAACAAAGGTAAAGTGGCTAAAGCTAGAGCTCAGCCAGCCACAAGCCAGCAGCCTCAGTATGAGCAAAGGATGAAAGCAGTTATGAGGAAAATTTGAACTGGTGCTACATAAATAAAACTGAACTGAACTGAACTGAAAAAATATGGAGATGAGTGAAAAAGAGAAAAATGTTGAAAATGCTTTAAGCACCTGACGTTTGTTTTGTTATATAAATGTGTTGCACCTGCTTTTGTTTTGTAAAGTAAAATATGCCAGGTAAAGGTAGGTGGACAGCAACTCATTTTCAGTTAATTATTTGTACCTCTTCCCAGTAGCAGAGCACTTTATTTTCATTTGTTATAGTGAGAAAAGATCCTGTAACTTAGTGCAGTTTGGGAGAAATTGCAAAGTTTAACAATTTATTGTAATCAGAAAATAACATTTTGCATTAAGTAAAAGTTGTTTTTTGTTTCTATATGCTGTCAATTATAGAAAATTGGAATTGGCAAAAATCAATATTGGCAGGTCACACTTAGAAAAATCTGCTACTAGCAGATACTGGTTCACTTATAAAATAAAATTCAGTCCAATTAATCATCCTTCCTCTCTTTGTAAAACTTAATTTATCCATGTCATAACATGTAAGGCTGTTGCTTTGGTGCACCTACATTATACTGCTTTATACTGAAGAATGTTAATATGCTTGTAATGATGTTTGTTCACCTGCATTTACATACACAATCATAGCAGGATAGTTTAAACTTCTCTCATCTCTTGTGTATAGTAAAATCTATGCAGATAAGAAAAATCTACATTTTTACAGACTCTCTTACCTACTTGTACTGTGATGGATCATTGAGGGCAAAATTCAATCCAAACATGCTTTGGAAGTTGACAGGGGACAGGCATTGTCTGTCACACACTAACCAAATTCACACATTGTAAAGAGGACTGTTCACCTGGAGTCGTGTGCATATTTTCTTTCTTTCTCAACAATCTAGAGAATCTTTGCAAGACATGGAAAACCCAAAAATAAAGGTTGCTGAATCCTTTTTCCGTGAGGTGACATTAATGGCAGTTGAGCCACTGTGCTAACTGGAAACAATATTTGATTTTCAAGAAAAAAAGAAAAAAAAAGTTTCTTCATTTTTAAAAATTCATCTTGGGGTTTGCTTTGTTTTAGAACACCAAACTTACTCAGGAGAGAATTGACAAAAGAAAGAATGAAGAAATGGATGGTTGGATGACAGTGCAATGATGTGCAAATAGTAAATCAAGGCAGGTGGGTGGACAGAAGCAGAGAGAAATGAAAAACAGAGTGAGGAAGGGAAGGAGATAGACTGACAGATGAGAAGAAGAGGAAGATAATGAGGCAAAGGGATAGAGATGAGAGAGAGGAGTTGTGCCAGCAAACACGGAAAATCAAATGGGGAAAATTAAAAAGGAACCTAGTATGGAAAGGATGAAGGCAGAGAAGGAGGAATTAAGGCCAGGTGATAAGAAATGGACAAGAGGACTAATTGAAAGCAAGTGAGGGAGAAAAGTATGGACTTGTGTTAGTGGAAAAAGTGTTTGAGAGACAAAGAGAGAATGTGTGAGAGGGAGATAGGGTAGCAAAACAAATTAAGAGAGGAGGGCAAAAAGGAATGGAAGACTGGAAGAGTGACAGAATGAAAGAGTGAAATCAGATGGAAAGGCCTCCTTTGTTCATCCAGGCTGAAAGTTGAATTACAGTTTACAAGCTTCTGCCTTCAGAAAACCACATTTGTGTGTGTTTTCATTAGGCACTGATACAGGAACAGAAGCATCGTACCATATGTTCATGTCGTTCTATCTTGTACTTCAGTGGAGTGCACCCAAATCGACACATTTCTTGGCCTAAGTTTTGAAGCACGTGTTTATACATTCTTAAACAACCTGGCTAGTCTGTGAAGTAAAAACTTGACTGATTATTGTAACTAACAAACAAGTGTGTTTTGATGTGATATTTGCAGCAAAAAATATCCAGTTAGTGTACTGTAATAGTCATGATTCATACTACTTAGGAACATAACAGTAAGATGATGAAATGTTTGTGAAAGGACTGAATGCAGGGAAGGCTTGTGCTCTGTTGCAACTTTAATTATTCCAGGACCTCTTTGTACCACATAATTCATTTCTGACCACTTGCAGTCACCTGATATGGCGCTTGCATTTGCAAACGATCTCATCTGTCATAATGATTCGCACAGAAAATTGCAATGAGCTGTCAAGGAATGATATATAGGATAGGGCACAGGTCCACTATTCAAAGGCTGGCATTCCTGCCAGACACAGCAACCACACAATAGGGGTTTTTAGTAGATGCAGGGACGGGGAACCGTGCACCCCGCACAGGCCCAGATGTCCACTGTAACTACTGTTCTGGAGCACAGGACAACATCTGTAAGGGAAGATAAGTAATGACAGATTTCATACCTGTGGTCAATTTTTACAGGCAGTAATAGCTTATAAAGAAGATGAAGAACCGAGAACCAGATTTAGATGTTTTGAGGTATAATGTTATTCAGATTGACCTTTTCAGTTGAACTCTAAGCTTGTGGGCAACAGACTTTAGAGACTCACTGGATTTTACAGTTTTGGCCATTCAATTAACCTGCAAATGGCTTGAAGAAAACCAGATTTATTATCAGCCTTGATAACCTCTCTCTCTTCCACAGTTGGTGGCTGCTCTTCTTTTCCTTTTGCTGTATGCGAGAGGAACTAATAGCTAAGCCTAATCCAGTGAACATGTAAAAAAAACATCTATCTACAACTCTAGAGAACCATATCAATTTTTGCACAGATGAAAACAGCTCAGAAGAGTTAGTAGATAACCATTTTACCTTTACCTTGATGTCTGTCCTCTTGCATTCAATAATTGCAGTAAGATGAGTCCTTCATCACTGTAGGTGATCAGCTAGTGCCAGGTGCTGGGCCTAACAACTTTTCTGGTGAAAACCCTGGACTTTATCCTTGTCTGTCTGTCTTTCATTCTCGCTATCTCCAAGATAAACGGTCAGTATAAAGATAAATGATGTGATGAGGACATGATGAACGATGAAAAAAAACTGGATGATGATAAAGATGACAGAAGGATGAAACATGGCTTGAGGGAAAGTTCGTTCAAGGTCTTGTGTGCAGTTTTATTTTTGGGAAGCAAGGGCACAGGTGCAAAGTGCAGTCAGCTGTAGAGATCACACGGGGCATGGTGTCTATGTCTGGTATTTCTGAGGCCAGAGACATGTGGTTCACCTGCGATGCAGTGAGAAACTAAGTGGGATTTTGAAGAATAACTTCTTGAGTGGGTGTTCGACTGTGGGAACTAGCATTGATCCATCTCCTCTCACCTCTTTAAAAGCAATGCACTCCCCGTGAAGCGCTGAAGTAATGACTGTTTGGTAAAGTGGAGGAGTGTCTTTTTAGTAGAATTCACATTTCCTAAAGTATTTATGAATAAACATAAATCATACATAAAAGGGGGTTATTTTTTTGGTAGGTGATAGTGGCTGCTTTTGCCACAAAGCAGTAAAAATAGCTCAGACGAGAGCTCTGCTTTTTGGGTTGTGTGACAGCAAGCACCTTCCTTTCAGGCACATACACCAGCGTGCCTGTCCTCCTTCTCTGACAGTGTAAATTCTAGCAAGAAATGAACTGAGATGCAAATCCCCAAATGCCTTCCTGAAGAGACTGCCTGAAAATGTGGGCCCATTATCCCAACAATTAAAAAATATCACGTCTCACCCCGCTCTATGATGGCCAAATTTACATTCGACCTTTGAGTGTGGCAATTAGAAAAAGCTATAAAGTTTTGCATTCCAGCATGAGACAATACACATTATTTCTTTTAAAGCTTAACTTGGCTCCTAGGAGTCTAACATCTTGACCAAGGACATAAACGCTTCCAGTCGTGGCTGTATTTTCTCCACTGATGTCTTTTCCCTCACATTGCCTTTCACCTTGTCGCTTTCCCCTATCAAAAAGAAAAGTCCCCTCTAAAAAAAAAAAGCACCCTCTGGTTGCAATTTTTTAATTTTATTTTAAGTTAGTGCCTATTTTTTTATTTGTCAAATATATTTTTGGCGTATTTCCATTAAATGCTGCCATGTTTTGTCGTTCCAATGTGTTTTTTTTTTTTTTTTTTTTTTTTTTAAAAAAAAAAGGTGTTTTTAAATTTTTTTTTTTTTTTATATTTTTTTTTTTTTTTATGTACAAAAAA
>VUQI01048392.1:4280-14655 GCA_015106735.1 Paratilapia polleni | reverse complement strand
CTTCATGATGCTGTTTGTTCACTAATGTTCTCTAACAAACCTCTGAGGCCTTCACAGAACAGCTGTATTTATACTGAGATTAAAGTACACACAGGTGGACTCTATTTGTTAATTAGGTGACTTCTGAAGGCAGTTGGTTGCACTGGATTTTATTTAGGGGTATCAGAGTAAAGGGGGCTGAATACTAATGCACGCCACACTTTTCAGATTTTTATTTGTACAAAAGTTTGAACACCATGTACCATTTTCCTTCCACTTCACAATTATGCGCTACTTTGTGTTGGTCTATCACATAAAATCCCAATGAAATATATTTAAGTTTGTGGTCGTAAAATGACAAAGGGTGGAAAAGTTCAAGGGGTATGAATACTTTTTTAAGGCATTGTACCTTAGCATGCTAAGCTACATGATAAAGGAAAAAAAAAATATATAAACAAAAACAAATCCAGTCTGCTTGTAACATATCCATCTCCACAAAGTTGGAAGCATACTTTTGTATCGTAAATTATCAATTTATGCTGTAGCAGTAAGATTTCCCTTAGCTGGAAAAAAGGGCTCAAGCATGAAAAACAGTTCAAGTTAATGTTTAGGCTTGACATATCACAGATGAAACTGCTCTAATAAGTTCAAAAACATTCTTTATGTTCACTAAATAGCCTCTGTGGTGTATTTTTTGTAATTTGTAAGAAGACACTTGCCTGGTAACACCAATAGAGAATAAAGTCTTCTCAAATCTTCTTTCCCCACAGTTTTAGATCAAAATCTGATAATTTGAGGTATTAAGTAGAGGAGACAGGGGGGAAATCAAGAGGAAACAGAGGACATCTGATGGGAGGATGAGAAATGGAGACAATGGATAATGGAGGCTGGTCTTTGGAAAACCATGAGTCCTGCAAAAGAGAGAGAAAAGAAGCTAAGGGCTCCACAAGGCCATGACCACTGGTTAAATGTGCAACAGATGCTAAGGGTGTGTGTAAGAGTTATATTCTATTTAGTGGCATGCCATAGCAACACAGGTTTATCTGCACAATATCTCTGACACTTCAACTGACTGTTTTTCCTGAAGACCAACATCTCTGGTCAAACACAAGAAAGGATTACACAAACAGATGATAAATAGGTATACAGAGACACATTTTCTAAAATAGCTTACTGCATCTTCATGTTTTTTTGCTGTTGTTGTTTTTTTTAACGTTTGTTTTTTAACACCAGTTTCAGATAAGCACCTAAAGATACTGTATAGCATATCTGTTCTGGATACTTCCCACCCTGTTTTTCTTCCTATCAGGAGCTCCAAGGAAGGTTTGAACACTAAGGTCATTTTCTGTGGAGATATGAGAGGCATGCAGCAGCGATAAAAACCTCCACATGGTGGAATGTTGTTGCTGCTCTACATTTTTACCTACTTTTGGGCACCAAGAGGTGAACTCAGGTCAGTGCGACTCATCTGCTGCAGTAAGCTGTCAAATAAAAGAGGGATAAATTGCTCTAACACTGAAAAAGTATTTAAACTATTTTAAAATAAAATAATTTTATTTAAAGATGGGAAGTGTCTTGGGTTGAAATTTTTGTCAGGGGTTATTGATATGTATTTATTTAGTCTGGTTGTGTTGTTCTTATGCTTTCCTCTCTGTTTTGACCCTGCAGATGAGCCACCCTCACCTATTTCCCGCCTGCGGCATCAACTCATATCTCCCAGCCCCACTCACATGTTTCCACTCTGCTAATCATTCCCCTCATTCATTTGCAATATTTTTTTATGTGTGCTTTATGTCCTTGCTTTCCAGGGCTCTGTTTTCCAGGTAATTTTCTTCTCATGGCTTCAGCATGGTACTGCATTGATGCTACACAGAGCTTTGCAGACGCAAGTCTACTTGTCACAGCTGTGTGTGTGTGTTGCATGGTGAACTTATTTGTATGAGGCTTTGGACAGCCAAAATGTATTGTTCCCACTTGCTAGGTTGGCATGGTTGTTTAGTAGTTGGCACTGCCATCTCCGAGCAAGAAGGTTCTCGGTTTACATCTGGTGGTTGTATGAAGAGTTTGCATATGTGTTGATGACTTAACACTGTCCTTTCACTTTTCAATCAAATCTCAATATTGTTTAGATGTCAAGGAGTTTGGGATATTTGTGCTGTATAACATAAAAAATATTCACCTCTTAAAAAATTCACAGACTTCATTGCTGATATCTGGGAACATGGCAGCATCACTAAACTCTCTGCAGAAACAAAGTTAGACAAGCATACAGGTTGGTAAGTCTAATTAAACACATCTCTCAACATATTAGTCATGCAGATTTAACTGTATTTTAAACAACTGTATTTACTCTGTTGCGTATTTACAGGGCCGCTATGTCTTGAGCAATTTTAACCAAGATTTCAAATTACTTACAATTTTAATTAGTTTAATGAAACCCTTTTGAATTCTATGTTGTGTAACAAAGGAGCCCAGATCATAATAATGATGTTACACTTTAATTTTAGAATACTCTTAAACATATCACAGAGTAACCAAAAATACACAAAAAGTTGTTAATGCTGTTAAGGCATTGGAAGGTGTTTTGGATAACAGCATTCACTGAAATTCATTATTAGTACCTGCCTACCAAACTGCAAACCAGTGTATCAGTCACCTATTCATTATGCAAAGGGACCAATAAAAACATGTTGTTTTCTAATTAGAAATATATGGAACAAATTAGTTTCTTGGTGCAGTGACTCAGTTTGTGCTCGATAGGAAGCCTAGCTCCCATGGAGTCTCCCAACCCAGATTCCTCTTGTGTCGGCAAAACAAGCTTGACTCAATCATCTCAGCAGGAAATAAAGGGGCATCACGCAACATTCTCCACACAGGTTTCATGACAAGAGCAAGAGAGGAACAAAGAAACTGCATGCTGTTCAGCGGTCGGAAGAAACAAACAAGCTTGATGTAATCATTTTAGCAGCAGGATTGTTGCAGATTTTCCTTTGCTTAAGGGTACACAGGCTCAACAGTTGCAGCTGCTACAGAGATTCAACCATCACGCATGAATGCCCAACCTGAAATTTAGAATTTTAAAGAAATGATTAGGCTGAGTAGCACATAATATAATGTAAAATTCAATTAGGGTCATTTTTTGTTATCATGACACCACCTCTAATGATGTGAACCATGTTCTAATACCAAAGAACAATTTTTTTTTGGTTGGAGCTTATATCGTTGACAGCTCATGATTCACTCATCAACAACCCAATGACTTCACCATTTTAAAAAAATGTTACTGATCATTTTTTGCTTCTGTTTTATAGCTAGCAGCAAAGGGATATGGGAATGAACAGAGAAACACACAGGTAACATGCATAAACAGTCTGCGGCCAGATGTGTACAGGATACATGAAGGTTCATGGTCTGCGTTTTAACCCCTAGGTCATCAAGAGACTACCTGTTACTCTTTGTAACCAACTGTCTGCTTAGTGGGGTTTCAAACTCCACAAAGGCAAGAAATGAGAGAGAAACTTAAGTCCTTATGCATGTTAAGTTTTATGTAAGGACCTGAAGACACTGCTTATCATATTAATTGTTAATGAGACATCCAAACATGTTTAAATAAAATTACACCTACTGTATCCTACACTGTATAACCCCCCACCCCCCAAAAAAAGCATATGACCCCACCAAAAAAGCAGTAATAAAGTAAAAGCAGTAACTGAGTAATCTGACCCAGAGGTATGTTTCCCATGTTTCCCAGTTTGTTTGTTTTTTTCTTTTTTAGCATCCATAAAGCTTAAAGGTACAGTGTGTAAAATCTCACCACTTGATGTCAGAAGATTACAGATTACTGTCAACTGAATTCTACGGTGGCTGGTGTAGGACAAACACATTTTAGTCAGCCAAGAGAGATCAAAAACATTAAATTTAGACTGTTCCCTTATTACTGCCGCGGCTGGCTGCTGTGTTTCTACTACTGTTTCTGTATAAAAACTTTTTTGTACACACTATATCTTAACTTATTTGAATAATATCAACACTTAGCAATAAAAAAATGGATATGTGTCAGTATTTTACGTTTTTAACCCTGAGTCACTTCAAAAACTCTGGCTGCTGTTCATCTGTAGTGAGTGTAGGCTGTCAGTCCACTGTTTACCTCAGCTGTCAGTATGCAGAAGCATCCACATCTATTTACTCTGGAGGAGGCTGTAAAACTTTATGAAAGGAGTCCGATACGGGTCGAAGAGTCAGTGACTTTTGACCGATGACAGCGATACTGAGGTGAGCTGTTGAGGATATCCTGAACTTTTCTGTCGGTAAGCGCTGCTGTTTTTGATGCTGTTAGCCGCTGTTAGTGAAACTTTCTTTGAAGTGGATCTAACATTGTTGGACTCGGACACGAATAAACTCTCATACGATGTGAGAATATAATCAAACTGTTCATCAGACAGAAAGTGTGATTTTAGGACACTCGAGCCTAACGTTAGCTGGCATAATGTTATCTTATAACCAGCTGTTGTTGTTGTTGTTGTTTTAGCCGGCTAGATATCAGCTGTCTGGAGATGGCAGGGTCGCATATCTAATCTACTGACAATAAGTAATTGCGACAATATCGGGAGTAAATAAACATGTTAACCTAAATTTAGCTGTTTAGAATGTTTATCAGATTTCCCCTTTATTTCAGAATTCTCCGGATCTGGATCATTCTAACAGAATTCTATTGGGGTACAGAGGGTTAGGTTGAATTACCTGTCAAGCAGAGAGCAGGCAACTTTGCCGTCACGATTAGGCGGAACAGCGATGTCCATCTCAGCCACTGTATTTAAGATGGTGGGGTAACATGGTAGCTTCCACAAACTGGCGTCCACTCCTATGTAATTTTTAATGGATTACTTCTAAGTTGATGAGAATGCATCAATTTGTCGGAAGACGTAATTATAAACTAATGAATGTATATTTATGAGTACAATATTCTTTTGTTCTATTAAATAACCTCAAAAAATGACTTACTGTACCTTTAAAGTTTCTCCTTTTGAAAAAGTTTTTATTGTGCATATTGTTTTGAAAAGTTTCTATCGCATGGTATCCATGTGTTCTATGATTTCCCTATAACTCCAAGGAGGTTCTTCAGGGAGATGATGGTTTCAGCAGTGATATGAGTGGACACTAGGTGCTTCACATTAAGACCTCTTTGAATAACTGACATCATGCAGCTTCTATACAATACACAGTCAAACTTTGACTTCTTAGGACAAAAGGTTGACTTATTTTACCTGTGAGTGTTCAGTGCTGGAACCAAGCCAGTAAAAAGCATGTTGCGTACACACACGATCACAGGTGCATCACATGTGGCTGGTTTGAATAGTTCCACTGTAAATCTGTTTGACTCAGCTCCTTTAAGCACACAGCTTAAAACATGCATTCTAACCCATGAATCACTGCCTTCTCTCTGTCTCCTTCTCAGTCGTTTTCTTGATTTCACTTCTAGCCACCTGGCTCAGGTCTCTCTGCACATTTTTTGCCTCCTTCTACTTTCTTTGTGTCAGTATGTTTTATCTCTCTTATTTCTCTCTATTTTTTAATTTGCTATGTGATTTCTTGCACCTCACCACTTTCTATTTTCTTTAACTTATTAATTGAAATGAGCCCTACAATTTTATTGTGGCAATATCAGTAATAATTCCATAATTATCTGTATTTTGCAGATACAAGCAGATATAATGAAGGGTGTCTGAGCTTACTTTTAGAGATAGGTTGAGGAGTTTGAACATTTAAGGGGCTCAGAGTAGAGCTGCAGCTCCTGTGCATTGAAAGGAGCAAGATGAGTTGGTTTGGGGATTTGACTAGGATGCTTTCTGGGTGCCTCCTTAGTTGGGTGTTAGAGGCTTGTCCACACAGAAGGAGACATGCTGGATAGATTATGTCTCTCGTTTGGCTTGGGAATGCCTTGGTATCCTCCAGAAATAGCTGGAGATGGGGGCCAGGGAGAGGGAGGACTGGGCATCTCTGCTTATACTGCTGCCACTGGGACCTGGATAAGCGAAAATGGATGGATGGATGGATCCTTTTTTGAATTTGGTGAATGAGTGGTAAATTGAGTTATGTAAAAGTTTTCAGCACAAGGTTTGCTAATATTAGCTCTGCAAGCAAAGCAATTTCTGATGTGGAAACTGAACTATCAAGTTCAGTTTCCACATCAGATTATCTTAAAATCTTAAAGTCAGTATTATCTTATAGTGACAAAGTGACTTGACAGCTGAAATTATTTGCAGTTTCTTATATAACTTGAGTATTGATAAGCTGCAGTACTGTTGACTCAACCCCAAAGAATGTTATAGTAAAAGGACATATGTAGAACACATGATTTTTTAGGGTCTTTACCCTAAAATATAAAGCGCCTTGAGGCGACTGTTGCTGTGATTTGGCTCTATATAAATAAAATTGAATTGAATTGAATTGAATGATTCAAACCCCACCACGCTGATTGTTTAAATAGTGCTGTTTCTGATCTGATGACAGAGTAGGTTAACATATCTTTACAATACTTTAACTGTCTTGATTTTAGTTTTTATTATTTCAACCGTCTGTTTCTATTGGTACTGAGAATATTCAGATTGAGTTTGGTTTTAGAGAACCTTTTAATATTTTAAACTGGTTCTGCATTCATCTACATTTCAAGTAAAGCACTTACAGATACTGCTTCATTTAGTTTTGAATGGACAGGGTTTTAACACATCCATTATTGAAGAAAATTGCATTAAGGTGAAAATCAAAAACGAAGGTTTTCATTGGTCCAACACACACACACACACACACACACACACTGCTGGTTTAAAGGGCTCGCATAAAAGTCGCAGATTAAAACCAGGATCAACAGTGAGATGGAGACCTAGGTTAACTACTGGTGATGTGTCACACTCACACAAACCCATGCACGCTCAAGTTACCGTTTGTGTGTATATAAAAAGGATCCAGATGTTTGTGCAGGTCAGACAGGTCTACCATGAAAACATGTATATATGTGTCTCAGTGTTTGGTATTTGTGAATTTAGGTGTTTGTGTATGAAGGTGTGGCAGTGAGTTTAGTTAATTAAGAAAATGCTTTTGTTGCTTCCAGTTTCGAAACCAAAATCCAACATTTGTATTTGAGAGCATATAGTATCTGTATCTAGTGCCCAAGGAGGAAGACATATTATTTGTTGCTTCTTCTTTAGTGGTTTTTTTTTTTAATGACAATCACAAATCATGTAACTTATGTCATCTGAAATACTTGAAAACTCATGTTGTAGAAACTTTCTCCACTGTTTAGGGAATTTGTTGTTTTCATTTATTTATGAACAAGACATAATTTTCTTTGTAGCAACCTGAATATAGACAAACATACTGCAGCATACTGAAAAATTACTACAGCAAGAACTCACATTTCAGCCACTGCAACCCCTGTGCTCCATACACCACACTGCCACAGGGGGATGCTATTTTATGTAGGACTGGAACAGCCTCACTAACACTGTGCTTCCAAGGAGGTCATTAACCCTGTAAATAACTTCACTCATGGTGCTACATCTCCTTTCCACAACAATAACTGTAAGCTATATAAGAAACATTGTAGCATTGGCAGTAACAAAACTATAACCGCTATATAACCAAGAGATAGAGTAAGCACAGTTCCTTTAAACTCAATAACAAACACACTGTCCCAATGCATGAATGGAGATTGCTGTCCCAAAGCATCAGCCACTGCCAACACGTTACAATATATTTCTGTCAAAGCTGCATTATTTAAAGATACAGATCAAAGTTAACACTTCCAAGTTTCAATAAACTGCTCATTTCATATGGAAAAAAGGGAAACAATTGCTGCCTAGGAAATAAACAGTAATCCATTAAAAAAAAAAAAAGTATTATAATTTCTATGAACTGTCAACAAACAGCTATGTGTAGTTATGGGCAAATACACCGATAAGGTTCCTTAATTGCGTTGCTTCCAACCTTTTTCATCTGACATACCCCTAGGCCTGTAAGATGAATTATCCCTTCATCAACATCACCTCTCATGTTTAAATATGTTCGTTTGAACTCTCTTAAACTGAATCTCATTGCACAAACATCTTACTGTGAAAAAGTGGATTTTAAAATAATGTTTCATCTAGCCAAACTGTCAGTGTTTATGTCAGCTGGGTTGAGCTGTCTGTTATTAGTGTAAGCTTTATGTTTTAAAATCTGTCCGTTAGATTTCTATACATCACTGACTGTGGTGTAAATAGAAATGAAGACAGCAATATACATAAAAATCATCTGTGTTTGAAGTTCCCAAAGCAGACACAGTATCCATGGCAGTGACACCATATTTGTGGAGGGAGCAAAAGACAAGCAAAGGTGTGAAAGAGTGGATGTGTGTTAAGTACAATATTGTTAAAATGTGTATTGCACCATACTGACCAACAGTATTTAACCAAGGTAACGCAAACCCCTGCCCCTGTAGTTCTTTCACCCAACATTTGCCAGGATTTCAGGAATTATAATTGCAACCCAGCAGGTGCACATTTTTCCGAATGATGCTTAACTCATTATCAGAATTCCACAGATTAGGTAAGGCTGAGTGCTGTTGTAGTCAGTGAAGGATGCTGCCATCTGCTGCTCCATATGCAAAGGTGCATTTTAATTCTTAAACTTTGATAAAAAGCAGCCCACTTATAGACATACTACACTGCTGAAACTTTTCTCTTAATACAAATTTTTTTTTAAATTACAAATAAACTTGATGAAACTGTTCTTGACATAATGACATGATTATTCTATAGCTTCTAAACTCAGCCGTAACCATTAAACTATGCTTAACTCCACACCTTAACTTAAATTCACTTCTAAAGCCAAGACTAAACTCTTAAACATTCCTTGAAGAAGTTAAGATCCCGGACTGTCAGACAAGAACACATGCATCTACTTTCATCTGACACATTTTCGAACATTTTAATTTATTGTGTTTCTGCATTTGAACTGATCATAATTACCTTTACTGATGATCCTTCTTCACTTAGATTTCTGTATATCAACAGCAGATTTAAAAAAAAAAAAAAAGTTGAAGTTTGTTGGAGATAATAGTGTCCAGCAGATGGCAGTGTTGTCTGTATTTTATTTTCGATTCCAACAAGTTTCCTCATTTTCCCACAGCACTTGTCATTAGCCAACACTGCTCAACTATGATGCTTAATTCTAAGCCTTATTTAGTTATAAAACCTAAAAGCAGTTGTTTGCTCATTCTTGAACACACCTTCTTTTTCCCCATTATTTTTATTTGCATCTGAAAGGTCTATATGCATTCAGTATTTCTACTTACATACTCACCTTCTTTGCAAGTGATCAAAATTCATGATTTGACCCTATTTGTTCGTGCACACACAGACACACACACACACACACACACACAAAATGCAGTCATATCCAAATATGTGTAGCATTACATTCACACCCACACAAACATATAACAGACTAAATGTTAGGTTAAAACCTCCATGCTGATGTAGTTGTGCTGATGATGCGTTCAGTTAGACTTTTGCAGTTTCTTCTTGATACTTACAAGACACATGTAAGAAAAGACACATAATGTGACACCTGACAGGATTTATAACTATTAAAATTAAAGACAAAAGGTACAGTGCAGAGAAATGCAAATCTTTAAATATATGAGGCTTTTGGGTGCCCCAAAATCTAATACTAGATGGAAGAAATAAATAATAAGTAAATAAATAATGTAAGTCCCTGAAAAGAACAGGGTTTTGCATGTTATCAAAAGTTAAAATCAAAAGTGCAATAAAACGATACAAAGAGTGATCAATTGTAACTCTAAAACAGGAAAAGTTGTACGTACAACATAATTTAAGCAAATATTTACTATATTGTATTTATAATGCTAATACTTTCCTAAAGATTTTATCATAAGACAAAAATAAACTGCCACTATACCAGAAACACCCTGTAGCCTACATCAAATAAAATCCTCTGAGCATTTGGGTCAGAAAGGCAAAGACTCTTAGGATAAATCAAGTTTACTTCTCTGACTGGCTGTGAAAATCTGGAGGGACACATTAAATGAAAAACATCCCTCTCTGTCTAAATGTTGCCAGTGAGCGAGTCACTTAACTAACTGCTCCTGCTCAGTAGCCTGCATTAGAACTGGGCTTCTCCCTGGTGAAAAGAGGTTTGATGTTATTCTCCTCTATAAATAATGGTAAATAAAATATTACAACCACCATTTACAATCTAATGATTAAAAATTCCATAGAAAAGCAATATTTTTTATAAATCATGTAACAGATGGTGAACAGGTGCAGCAGACAGTTTCTTCTTCCACTTGTTCAAATAGTTAAAAAAAAAAAAAAAAAAAAAAAATTATAAAAAAAAT
>VUQI01048389.1:0-28073 GCA_015106735.1 Paratilapia polleni | reverse complement strand
ATCGACCTAGCTGTGTGGCATGGAGCATTGTCCTGCTGGAAAAATCAATCCTCAGAGTTGGGGAACATTATCAGAGCAGAAGGCAGCAAGTTTTCTTCCAGGATAACCATGTACATTGCCTGATTCATGCGAAGAGCCAGGCTGAAGTTTGCAAAAGACCATAAGGATTGGACTATAGTGGACTGGAGTAAAGTCATCTTCTCTGATGAGTCTAATTTCCAGCTTTGTCCAACAGCTGGTCATCTAATGGTTAGATGGAGACCTGGAGAGGCCTACAAGCCACAATGTCTCGCACCCACTGTGAAATTTGGTGGAGGATCGGTGATGATCTGGGGATGCTTCAGTAAGGCTGGAGTCGGGCAGTTTTGTCTTTGCAAAGGACGCATGAATCAAGCCACGTACAAGGTTATCCTGGAAGAAAACTTGCGGCCTTCTGCTCTGACAATGTTCCCCAACTCTGAGGTATTTTGACCATTTTTCATTTTCTGCAAATAAATGCTCTGAATGAAAATATTTGTATTTGGAATTTGGGAGTTATGTTGTCAGCAGTTTATAGAATAAAACAAAAATGTTCATTTTACTCAAACATAATAATTAATTTTTTCCGGAGCTGTATATTACGTTGTCAGAGTGAGTCATTAAGGCAAATGTTGTCAGATGCTAATAAATTTTTACTGCAAGGGAGGAAGCCACAGCAGGAGATGAGTCTTGCTTAAAATCAAACTGTTTTGAGATCAGTTTTGGATGGAAAGGCAGCATGATGGTTACACTGATTCCAAAACCGCGATGTCTTATCATTTTCCTGTTAGAGTACATTTATGCCTACCACCTCAAATATCCAGTATACTGTGAATGTGGAGATTCTATAAAATTTTGTTGCTACGCATGCTTGTAATTTCTAATAATAAGAAAGACTCTGGGACTCTGGTGGAGAAAGGTTGGAAAAAACCACAGTTTTTTTTTTTAAATAAAAGGGGATATAGCCATCCTTTGCTCCTTTGACATCACCCTTTGCTGAGGTAAGTCCCGTCTTGATGTCTTGAGCTCAGCATTTTAGCTATTGCCATGTTGGTGTTTTGAAACCAGATGTGGACATTCCCACTCACATGGTAGTGACTTGTCAGTCACAAAGTAGGCTCACCATAAAGCATACATTTTTTGACTCACTCTAATGGGGACCATAATTCGCAAAATGAACATCATGTATTGGGTAAGACTTGAAACAAGACCATAAACTCATCACTACTGATGTAGGATTGCAGTGATCGGGGCTGGTCCC
Source organism: Paratilapia polleni (assembly GCA_015106735.1). NCBI lineage: Eukaryota > Metazoa > Chordata > Actinopteri > Cichliformes > Cichlidae > Paratilapia > Paratilapia polleni. Next base: position 26,794 of record VUQI01048389.1, on the reverse strand, counting down.
ATTTATTCTGGTAAAACAGAATGAGAAGACAGCATTGCCATCTAGAGGTCTTTAACACACAGTCTCTCAGTGAAACTTCACATAATCCCACAACTGCTATCAGACAGCTATAAGCAGATTGCCAGATGGTGTCCGCATGCTTGGGAAAATGTGTTTGTGTGTGTGCCTGCATACCCTTATTAAACAGTGTTACAGAAACCAACACTACCAAACATCAGAGCTTATTCAGCAGCCGCCTGTAACATTAATTAGCAAGAATTACAACAGCATGGCCTGTATTACAGCCAGTTGGTGCTCAGATCTCCACCCAAGCTTTAACAAAAGCAGTATTTGCCTTCTCTTACCCTGACCAAGGTGAGGCTTTATCTGACCCGTCCCTGAGCCTTGCTCAGTAAGCACCTCTGTAAGTGCTGTCAGATGTTAATAGAGTTGTAGTGTATTCGAGGCAACTGCAACAGTAGACAAGCACTGTAGAATATTCCCACGTTCTGTGCTTCTGGACTTCAGGACAATATGACTGCAATATTCTGAGTACATATAAATATAGCGTACAGTTTATTCAGTCTACCCCCATGGACTCCCATGGTAAAATGCTTAATGCCAATAAAATTAGGAGTGTAACCGCAACTGTATCTGCTAGGCTTCAAGTCTGCTAATCCAAGTCATGGAGCTGTACTCTAAAACTTTTTTGTGGTGTCTTAATGGAATTTTCTAACAAATAATATGGCTTCTTATGTGGTACAGCCCAACCAAGATATTTGTGTTTCCGTTTTTGTGAGTGAAATACACCCATGAAGTTTTAGCTTGCTGACCAGGCTTTCTAGCCTTAGTTGATAACTTTGCATTCCACCCTCTTGTGGTAACTTTTGGCTCCAAAAAAGCACCATGGCTGCAACCAAAATGGTACTACGTAACATTGGTGATGTCACTGTGGCTTCCTCCATGTTTTATACACAGTATATGAGTCTATCTGAGAAGTGATCTGTTTGGACAGTGATATTTTCAAGAAAATGATGACGATTTCTAAATTTCTGCTATAATTTGAGTTTCTAAAAACATGATACTACTCAGCTATTAAACTGACCCAGAGACAGTTATAGTATACTCAAACAAATTATACAAAAAATGTGATTTTGTTGTGACTGACAATTTAAATGAGGCAAACAGATCAGTCGCATGGGGGGAAAAAAGTAAGTACAGAAAATTAGGTCTTCCAGATTAGGTGTCAGTGATGGACAGCTCCATGTGAAACCGGTGGAACTTGCAGGGTGGGTCCTGCTGTTCTCTTTGTTACCGAAGCGTGTGACGTCATGATGCCAATATCTTTAGAGCTGTCTAAGGACTCAGAAATAAAGTGCTCACCTTTTACTCACCATTAAGTATACTAGAGCAAAACTACAGCCTCTGAATCATATTCTAAAGAGATGAATCAACAATGGAGTTTTTTTGCAACAGTACGATGGTAGAAATGTGATTGTTTGGAGTTGCTTCACGCCTTAGGGACTGGAAAACTTGTTGTCATTGAACCAACTTTGAATTATCAAAGAGTGTTTAAAGATAACATGAGGTCATCTGTTTGAAAACTGAACCAGAAGTGGACCCTTCAAGAGGATAATGACCCTAACAACTAAGTTATGACTTAGAAAGAAGAAATAGAGGCTTATGGATTGGACTATAAAAGAAGCCCAGATTTCAATGCAGTTAAAATGTTGTGGAGGATTTTGACTGGAGAAGTAAGGAATAATTCAATATTACTCTTCAAAGATTTTTGCTATTATTGTATAGCATTTTATGAATTGAATTGTATTGTAGCCACCTTGGTAAAATCCAGTAATGCGTCCACACAACACCAAAGATGCATGCCTGTCTTTTTGTGTGCATTTGTGTGGACTGTTGTGGATACATCTATAGAAATGTCTCTTGGAGGTCAGACAGTGTGTATCCTGGTGTGAATATTCACAGTATTGTGTGGTTATTATTGGAATTTTATAAACACATATGCTCACACAGATTTAATCAGTAAGACCTCTAACAGCACACCCCATGTCCCCTCTTCTGCCCTGAAACCCCCAAAGAATCCCACACATCAGATGTGCACCGTGAAAATGCAAACACACACACACACACACACACACACACACAAAATGTTTGATGCAAACTAACTTACTCTGGGTGAGTGAAGAGAATAGTGCTGGCCAGTTCAACTAGACAGTCTGTGTGTGTGTGTGTGCGTGTGTGTGTGTTTAGCTCTAGGTTGGGTGCCAGAGGTAGGAGGAAATCTATCCAAGAGGCGCCTGCAGCAAGAGGCAGGAAATTGAACGAGTTGACAGAAGAACCCCCTCAAGGCTGTTTCAGAGTCATTAGAGCCATTTACCAAATCAACCAGCCCCACCCAAAGCCACTAGCTCTGTTCCCATGGTTTATATGTCCTCTTCTCCTTTTACTGTACAGTATGACTGAGCTGTAACAAAATTTTGCATTTCCTTTACTAATTAGTTAATTTGTTTTTAAAACAGTGTATAAACATTATCTTGATAGTTGTTGTACAGGTGCAGCTAAAGTTTATAAATGATAAAATTTATAATTTTTTTTTTAAATTATAAAATTAGTTTGTAAAAATAGTTTACATTATACTAACTGTATGTAGTGTGACTATAAATATGCAAATGGCTATTATTAGCTGTTTAGAGCACTGTAAATGGATAGAGAATGTTTTCTGAAGCATATGTAAAGATTATTTGACTGTTATGAAGTTGCAGCTGGCATTTACATAGTTACTTTGCAAAGCTCTCATACACTTCTAATACATAATACATATATAAGAGGTGGCTCCACAGTGTAGTGGTCAACTTATTTGCCTAACACATGAAAAATATCTGGTTTGAGACCAAAAGGGGACACAAATCCCAGGGAGGGTCAGGTGCAAAAATCTGTGCCAGTTCAAATTTGCAGGTCCATCTGCTAACTTTAACTGTTTCATTAACTTTAGGTGCCAAAACTACTTGGTTAGGTTTAGGAAAAATTGTAGTTGGGGTCAAAACATGCTTGTTCACAACATTAAACCCGCGTGATTAAAAAATCACACCTAGGTGTACCCATTGTGTGTTAAAATGTGACATCAAGGTGTCCTGACCAAGTGATAATCTGATATTGAGACCAGTCTCAGTATTGCTGTGACAGATGTGAAGTGAATGGACATCTTATGTGTATTTTTGAGACACCAGCGTCTTTGGCAAATTGGCAGTATTTGACATTGGGAATGATGGTCTCAGTGATTGGCGATAAAACCTTTATTAAAAATGGCAATAGCTTTTAGTAATGATTAACAAATATATAATATAGTAAATAAAATGTTATGCGTGTGGATATCATCAGAACGCAATCATTATCATCTTTTCTCAGCTGTAATAAAGTACACAATACAATACATAATTCATAAGCTAATTCATAATTCATAAACTAATCATTTTATGTTGCACAAAGTACCATAACATTAGTAATAATTAGTAAACATTACAAAGTAGAATTTTATTGTTTGTTGACATTAAAAAAAAAACTTTACCAAAATACCATTTAACTACATTTATTTATTTATTTATTTTTTTAACAAATTACAAATTGATGAAATTGCAATATATTTTTATATTTTTACAATTTTTATACTGAAAGAACAAAATCATTACAAAAACAAGGGGAAAAAAAACAAATAGGGTAAGGAGCAAAACTGAAATACTAATAAGTTGCACCATGTGCACAGAAATTGTAAGTTACATTTATTTCAGAATTATCAAGAAAACCCTATGCTCAAGTATTTAAGTTTTGAGGTAAGACTTTACTCTGGCATATATATTATGCTGTTTTATGTCTCACCCTATTACATAAATTTGACAGCTATAATTTGCAGACTGTAATTTTACACGCAAAACATTTAGTTTTGTAAGCACTGAGTAATAGAAATGAGACTCATTTGAATATAAATTAGCTCCACCATTTCATTACATTAGCATTGACCTTAAATTGTAATACATAAATTAATATAGACAAAAATATAATATTTATTAAAAACTGCTCAAAAAACTTTGCAAAATGAGCACTTTTATCCTTGATTATTTAAGAGCATGTTGCTAATTGTACTTTTTAATTCAAATGTTTACTTGTAATGGGCATAATGTTGTGCAGTTTTATGACCACTTTTATTTAGGTACAGAATCTGAATTTTTAAACTATCCCTGGATAGTATTAGGAGCAGTAAGTATACTGTTTCACTTGATATCAACACACAGACATTAAAAGTTGTTAATATCTGAGTGCTTTATAATCATGTTAAGGGCTTTACCATGTCATATTTGGAACAATATTTCAGTAAGTAATACTTCTACTCACTGTTCCCTTGCTGTGACTCTTCCCTTTTCCACAGGGTGGCAGTGTTTGATAGCAAATACTGCAGCACAATACTGAAATTATTTGTTGCAAACCTGTAACAAGTAAAGTTTGTGGGTAGAGCACTCAGTAACTGATAAAATAAAAATAAAAAATGTACAAAAATTAAAGTACAAACAACAGATTCTGCCCCAGTTAGTATATTTATGGGCTATTCCTCGTTAGTCAACTGTAGAAACATAACAAATATAAATGGAACAGTGACATGGATATAAAAATAAATGGTAATGCCACTGGATAATATGGGAAAGGAACAGAGCATGCTGAAAGAAAAGATGAGGTGCGAGGTCATCTCATCTGTTTCATCTATGTCTTCAGTCCCCTTCACCACTCCACCTTTCATCTTGGTCAGCCCCCAAGGGGAGAACACTGGCACTCTGTGTGTGTGTGTGTGTGTGTGTGTGTGTGTGTGTGTGTGTGAGAGGGAAAGAGGGAGGTGTCTTGGGGTCTTGCCAGAGGATCCCCATATCTTGAAAGGGGGAGATGACAACATGAGATAATGGTGAACAGGGCTAACAGGAGTGAGTGGAACGTGTGTGTGTGTGCCTGTGTGTGTGTGTGTGTGAGATGTGGCACTCATTTCCTCCCCAACCCCCAATCCAAAAGCCTCTGATATTCTACCTGCTTTGGCTTTTACGTTACTTTTATCATGTGACAGATGGTGTCACTACAGGAAACGTTGTAGGGTCACCAAATTCAGTTGGTTTTCCCTCTTCAAATCATGGCAGTTCATGCAGAATCTGTCATTGTTTTACTAATCTGATCATGAGCTCCACTCTTTGAAAAGTTTTAAATCAAAAGTCTAGGACAAAACAATCAAAATGATCTCCAAAATCTGTGGTTTTACTTCCTTTTCAGTAGTAATTTGTACACCAACTAACAGCCAACAGACTGACAGCCTAAAACATGGCAATCTATAAAGACCTTCCAGTGACTGCTAAAAAAACAAACAAAAAAAACCCCTTCATCATAGCAGGGCTTGGCTAGAGCTCAGCTGGAAAAGGGAGCGATGGTGACAATGGATGAGGGAACAGAGAGTCTCGTTAACACAGGTGTTTTGTGTTGTTTAATGGCTCCCTCCTGTTTTCTGCAGTAGTGTGCTGGGCCTAAGGGCCCTAAAGTGACACCCCAGAGCAAATGAGAGCTGTCAGGTGTTGGCATGTGTACTCTAACTAACTGGACAGTGACTGGGATGCGTGGCTTTGTGTGGTTTGGTTTTCTGGTAATGTGTAAAACTAAATATTGACTGCAACTTAGAATTTTACCATTATTTTATGACAGATCAAGTTCGGGACACAGAACATATAAGATATGTAACAACCATAGACTGTATATAAAAGATGGACGTAGCCACTGTCACTTCACCTACTGGTTTCTGGACTCTGCATTTTGAAGCCTCAGCATTAGCCTTTTTGGTTTTTGGCAGCAACCATATTTTGATGAGAGGGTGGTCTGCTAAGTTATCAGCTAATGCAAGCAAGCTTGGTCATCGAGCTGCACATATAAACATTATTACTGGAATTCACAGACACACACTATATGGACAAAAATACTGGGCCACCTACACATTACACCTACGGGAGCTGCTTGCCCATGGAAACACATGCCATGAGGCTCCCAGTGCACAGCTTTTATGCTGATGTTAATGCCAGAGGAGGTTTGGAACTCTGCAGTTATCGAGTCAGCAGAGCGTTGGCAACTTTTACACAGTATGGGCCTCAGCACTCAGTGCCCCATTCCATAACTTTATGTAGTCTCCCATTTCATGACTGAGTTGCTGTGGTTCCTAAACACTTCCACTTTTCAATAATACCACTTACAGTTGATTGTGGAATATCTAGGAGGGAAGAAATTTCACAAACTGACTTGTTGCAACAGTGGCATCCTGTTACAGTACCACAGCGAGCTCTTTAGAACGACCCATTCTTTCACAAATGTTTGTAAAGGCAGACTGCATGGCTAGGTGCTTAATTTTATATACCTGTAGCAATGGGACTGAAAACACCTGAATTCAAAGATTAAGAGGTGTGGCCCAATACTTTTTTCCATATAGTGTATCTGTGAATTAGTCAATATATGACAAATGATATGAGAATTTAATTCACCAAAACTGAAACACGAGTTTCTTGGATGGATTTTACTTCAAATAATTCCATTAAAATGCTCCAAAAGTCATCAGTATCATAAACATAGTCAAGAATTACAGTTCAGTGAGTGTATTATATTAAGATGATAGTTATTACAAATTATACATAGCCTGCTCAACGGAAAGCACAGCTCAACACATATTTGATGTGGCATATGCAAAGCAAAGTTCACATCCTTCTTCTGTGTAAAACAAAGCAATTGAAGCATGATCTGTGTTTACTGAATGATCCTTACCTAGAATCCACAACTAGCTCCCAGTGGTATGGTGTGAAAAGAAGACAAACTGTTGACATATTAGGTGGAGTGACAGCAAAGAACACATTACATTATGTTGGTTAATATAATGCTCATCCTGTGGGTTACTCTATTTCCTTTCATGTCCTGTGTCAGAGTTTCAACAGGGCTTTTGTCATTGTGTGCCTTCAAACTATCAAAATAAGGATTAAAAAAATGACAAAAACATATATTTAAAATTTTTAAATCTTCCAACCAGTAATGAAAGGAAGTGCATTATACATTATATAACATATTGGTCACGCTTTACAGTAGCTCTGTGTAACTTCTTTTTAATATCTCTCATGCTTTGCAGTGTAAACTGTTGTCATCTTAAAGTTGACCAAAAGGATTTCAGCTTAGCACATCAGGTAACAACAAGTATGTTTGCGGGAGCAACTAATCCTTCCAAAGCATCTCTGTAAGATAATGATAGTTTTTTTGTTTGCATGGAGCTGTTCGTAATCACTAAAGCGCTCAAGTAAAGATCAACAAAAGGTGATAGACAATACACACGCAGCTCTGCTGACAACGAAGGTAGGTTTTCTAGTTGTATCTCAGTTTAAATAAGTGTTTTTTTCATGAGAATGAAATAAACATAATCACAATTAAACTGAGTTTACGGCCTTTAGGAAGAAATGTACCTCATTTGAAAAAAGTTGGTACAAGTAGAAAATAGGTCTGAAACATGTCGATTTTTAAACTTACACAAGAACAGATTCTGCAGTGCTGTGGAATTCCACTTTTAAAAGGATTCTGTTTGCTGCAGGGGTTATGTTGCTCTACCTTTCTCTGTGAAAGGTGTTGGAGTCAAGTCAGGCAACATGCTCGGCCAGGTCACAGTTCTGACTGTTCTCTTCTTTCGAAACTCCTGTCTGATTTTGACTGTGAGCTTTGAGTCATTATCAGACAACAATATTCCTCTTCTGTCAAGCTTCTACAGACTGAGATTCGTCTTATCAGCCAGTATTTTTGTACATTCACAGGTATTCATGGTGCTATTTAGAAATGTCTTCTGATGCAGCCCCACAACATTTTTTTTCTATTAAACTAAAACTAAACTAAAAACTAAGTGCGAAAGATTTGTTAACCAAAATGAGAATTAAAACCTGACTTTAGGAAATAAAAAACTAAAACTAACTGAAATGATAGTGTGTACTAATAAAAAGCCACCAGTTTGGTCAAATCTGTCAACACAAAAGGCCAGGGGAGGCAGTGGTGCATGTGTTTATTGAGAATGGGATGGGAGCCGTTGTTGTATTGTAGTGTACTGTACTGAACTTCTTATATCTTACCCCTGACCAATGGCACCAATATTATCATAAAGGAAAACCCTAAAACTAACACAGAATTAATAAAAACTCAACTAAAACTTTACATATGTCAACAATAAAAACGAAACCAAATCAAGTGCAAATGCTCTAAATGAAACAAAAATGTAAAAGTAAATAAAAACAAAAATTAAAAAACAAAACAAAAATACAGTATAATCACTCTGCCTCGCACTCCAACCTCTGCTCTTCACTGTCAGGACTGTGCATTCGCCGTGGTAGTCCTGGCCAGGTTCATTGGAAACATGCTGGATCCAATCTGAGCCAAACAAAATTATCTCAGTTTGACTGCACCAAAAAAGGAACAAAAAAAAAAGTGCTGCCAGTATTCACCAGGCTTCTAACTTGATCAGCCGTGTACTCTCTTTTGTCTTTTGTTTCCCTGAGCTTCCAGTTTGGGATCTGTATTTTTAATAGTCTTTCAAAATCCTGTGTTTGATTGTTCATAAGTAGAAATACAACTTCAGCAAAATGATATTGCCCGGTGTGTACTCTATTCTGATTCATACTGATTGTAAGTTGAACATGAGACGAGCCCAAAATTTTTAAAAGTCTCTTGAATTTATAAATGACACAGTTATTAACAATACTAATGACAATTCCAGAAAATCGACAACAAGGTGATATGTGGGTCTAAATTACCACTTGTATGGCACTGAAACATTAGGAAAGAAGAGGGTGTAATAAGAGAATAGAATTAAAACCACTCAAACAATATAAAAGCATTGAGAAATTGTCAAGGAAATATTGCATTTATGTTTGCGACAGTTACAGTTTCGACATTTTCATCTGCCTTTGTTTTCAGTCTCTCCAGCAAAGCAAAAGCTCCAGTGGGTGCCATGATTCTTTGGTTAGTTTGTTTCCATTTCAGTTAGCTTGATTTGCTATGGCTGAGTACGACAGCCCTAAAACACTAAAGCTATCTGCTTTAACAGTCAGATCTGTGACTTGCTATTCATTCTTTTGAAAGAAGGATGCTGTAAACTGTGATCCAGGATATCTGTTAAGTGTTCAGTTGGTGTTGGTGTGAATGAAGCATTAGTGTTTGTTTTACCCTGCTGCGGAGCCTCTTCCTGAGCTCTGTCGATTATCCTTCAGTAATCAGACACTAACACTTGTAACTGACAGAAGCTAAGCCACATTATTAAGATGTCAGTTTGTCAAAGGGGAAGAGTCCAGTTTGGCTGTTATTGTTGCAAAGATTTTTATAAGCAAAGAAGTAAACGCTACATTCATACTCAAGCAAACAGTGGAACAGTGGTTGGTTAGTGAAGGCTTAATCGAGTCAGGGTTTGTAGTCCTGCTGTTATAGTCTATGTACACAAGCATGTGCACACACCCACTGACAAGGAACCCCACGGATTGTTTAAGGAGGGCTTTTAGTAGTCCTGGTAGTGGATAGTGAGTAATACTTTAAAGAACGAAATTGGGACGTTTATTCAAAATAACACCCCAGCAATAATACACTTCATAGTAAAGTCAGAGGTCATGGTCACCTGACTTTAACATCTTGCCTTAAGGCATTTCACTAAGAGAGGATCCAGACCCCTGTGTGTTTCTGAATGTCTTTGGATGGGATTCAAGGAGAACAGAAATTTAAAACAAACTACTATGCTAAACCTCACATGCAGTTTTCCAGAAGGTAGCATTTCCTCACCAACATTTTGCTAGCTGCCTGCTTGCAAGTAGTATTCATTTGCACTAGCAGTAAACTGCAGAGCAGTGTGTGAATGTGAAAAAGAGCAAACAACAATCACAGAAGTTGATGTCAATAGGGTAAAATTGCACACTGCATTGTATTAATATTGTTAATAATAATATTAATATTGAGTGTAAATACTCTACACTGAATGTCTATTGCAGGAAAAAATGAGATAATGTTAGGGATTATAATTTAAAATGGGTGCAGATGCAGTGATTGTGAATACATAGACTCAATTCAGCCATGAGTAGTACTGCAACCTCATCACTTCATACATGAAACTGTAATTTAAATTACAAGCTTCAGTAATATGCACAGTCACAGTGAATGCACTGAATGAAGTTACTGCAGAAATGACACAAAACCTAGACTTTTTCTTGGTGATTACAATTTTAAGCAAATATACGAGCTACAAATCCCCTTTGGGGTTGCGTCAAGTAAAGCGTCCGGCATAAAACTCTGCCAAATCAAACATGCGGCGCTACCTGCTGTGGCGACCCGTTGTGACAAGGGAGCAGCTGAAAACTGATTGAAAAAGCATACATGTTCCTGCTTTAATTAGCAACAAGAGAAAGAAAAGAAAAAACAGATTTTCAGATTAGTTTAATTTTGCCTGTTCTCACTGATCCTTTTTTTAAATGATAATTTGCATTTTATGACCTCATAAACTCCTAAAGGATTAGCTGTGTGTGCTTAAATGACTAATCAAGTGTTTGGTGCGGGGGTACTGCTGATAGATTATTCTGATGCAGAATAAACTCAAAGTAACTAACAGGTAACATGTCCATAATTAAAGAGCAGAGACACCGATGGGCCATATCTCTGTGTATCGTATTTGTATAAAAGCTGCTCTTTAACTCTGATTTTGTGCCCTTTTGGCATTTTTTCCTTTGGATGTTGCTGTCCATTTTCTGTTACTAAAGCCTTGTGTCTGCATTGTTTATGGTGCTGCGTTTCTTTGTTTTTGGAGTAAGTGAGGTGGTGATTAATGCAACTTTTGCTAAAGACAACTCCTGAGAAACTTTTCATCAAAGCTTCAAAAATAGAAAGACTTGACAGTCACACTACGTGTGGTAGACAAACTAATAAACACACAGAGACACTTCTGGAAATGTCCAAAATGAGCAAATGGTTGAATCAACACCTCAGTAAAGGAGCGTCAACAAAACCAGAATGGCTGCGGTTTGGCCCCACATCTGGTCACACACATTATGTACATGATAAGCACACACACTTGGTGCAGTCTGTTACAGCAAAAACAAACAAAGAAAAAAAAAATAAAAAATTTCTCTGGCGAGAACACCGCAAAATGAATGAACAGAAAAGAGTACAAGGAAGCGTGAAAGTATGTGTTTGTGTGTGTGGTGGGGAGGTGTTGTTCCCGGGGGGTGGGGGGTGGGGGGTGACATGACATGAGGGATAAATGAGAAGGCCAGAGGATAGCCGTCTGTCTATATGAGTTGTGTAGCTGAGTAGATGAGTAGACATTGCTGCACCTGACAGGCTGGCTGGCTGCCTAACTGCACATCACTCTGTCACTGTACTCACCTGTTCAAATACGTCCCTGAACTGAAGTTGTAGGCTGGTTTCTGAAGTGACTGATCACTTTGTATTGTGTTTCATTAACTTGTCCCAAACTCTTACCTTCATTTGACTGTTCGTGCTGTCCACATAAGCCAGTGTTTCTTCAGTTAAATATTTATTTAAATGTTTTTTTTTATGGCCTGGCTCTTTTGATCTAATATAATGAGTGGTATAAATGTAGTCAGCTCATGAGAGACAGATACGCTTATGTATTCAAGGAAATGGTTTTCCAAGGAGCTGACCGACAATATGTAACGTAATTAAAGTCTGGCTGTGAGCCAACATACAATGCAGAGCATACTATTATTGGCATGGCTGGGAAAACCCTGCACTTACCTAGAAAACTTCCTACTGAAATAACAAGCATTTTAGCAGGTGAAGAGAGTGAATACCACCTACACTTCTCTGAAAGGATACATGTTGATGGTCCTCTATAGTTATCTCTTTGTCAAAAAAAATCCCATGAAAAGAAAAATGATGAACCCTTCCTTATAGAGTGACTGATAAAGTTTGTGTGCCACAGAGCTCCACAGTTGTTCAGAAACTATTGTTTTTTTGATGTGTTTCTTCATTACCACGAACAGGACTCATTCTCACAAACCCTGTTCCAGTGCTGGAAGTTCTCACTGCTACATTAAATGTGCATTGATTTGCATTTGAAAAATAAGCCCCCAAAACTCTGGTGTTTACCCCCGTCTTGCTAAAGTTTGCCAAAAAAATTACAGTTTTGCAGTTAAATTGGGAAACTAAAGTACTTTGTGAGCAATGACCCAATGGCTAGATTAAAGGGGATACAGTCCTCACAGCCTGATTGACAGGTTAAAAGACTAAGTAAAACGATACTACAAACAGACCTCTGATTACCAAAAAAAAAGGAAGTGTCACCTTTTCATTACATTCTTATTCACTTTAGATCTTTGTCTTCCTCTTACTCAGCATTTCTTTTTCACTCACTTCTTTTCTCTCTCTTTGTTTTTATACACCAATATTGCATTTAATCATTACAACTTACTAGACTCTCTCCCACAGTATGTATTTTGTCCTGTCTCCCTCTGCTCTCTTCTGTTTCCTCTCACCGCCAACCGGTCGCGGCAGATGGCTGCCCCTCAACAAAACATGTGCATATTAAAGAAAATGGCTTTTGAATAGCTGTCCACTGTAGTGACTACCATGCATGAAAGGGTTAAATTGAATTGAATTGAACAAATTATTCTTCTATTTTATGCTTACGGAGTGCACATTTGGCTGTTATTATCTATAAAGCTTTAGGTTACATGTACACACTACAAAACACAGTTATTTTGGCCTTCGCTTGTAATTTAGTCCTCCTCAAAACACAAAGTGACATTAGTAAAGACAAACTGGAAATATCAACAGCTCCACAACTTAAATAGCCTGAGTTACTTTTCTGTTACCCTCCAAACATGATTTAAAAAGACCAAAATAAAATCTTCCATCCTCTCCCTTTCACTTCTCACTCCCCTCCATCTTCCCTCAGCCTTCTCCCTCCCCAGTATTTGGTGCCTGCGTAGAGACAGAGGGATTTTGATGTTGTCCCACACAATGGACAATTTGGGTGATTTCCTGTGTGCCAGTGTCATATGATTTTGTCCCGAGGCAGAGCTGTTTCAGAGCCTTTTGTCTGTCCGGCCTGAGCCATGGAAGTCAGACTTCCCTCTTTCTCTGCTTCTCTTTTCATGTGGGTCTGTGTGAATGAGACGAGTCCGCAGCTATTGTGGTGTGATTTAGTGATTTATCCATTGGATCCAATGACCGAGGGTTTGACATGCAGTGTTAACCGAGTATTTGATACCACCAGCCAGAGAATTCACAGGGATAGTCTCTCTGCGTAGCAAAGACTTGTGCTTTGTGAGAAACAATAGCTTTTGTTGTGTGGGATAATAGATAATGTTTTAGAAAAGGTATTCATGTTCCTGTGGTGTTTATATGTTTTAATGTTTAAGTTGAAAAAAAAAATGATGATAATCCTCTCTTTGATTTAAGTGACGGCCTTACCATCAGTTTTTTTTCTTCCTTAAAAGTTCAGATTAAATGAGCTGCTCATTTTCAATCACTTATATGACCTGTAAAGATTTGCTGTTTAAGCAGCATCGTTTGCGTATTGTGACTGATTTTAAGGAGCACGCATCTGTGGAACTGACATGTTAAGCAGCTAAGCAGAAGTGACATGGTTCTGTGTAAGTGTGTGTGAGTAGGAGAATGAAATGCCAGGTAATAAACTGCACTGACGTGGATGCTGGAAATGATCTCAATAAGGAAATGTCAGCCTTAATTTAAGAGATTCTTTCTGCCTCAGCATGTTTGTGACCCGAGGGTATAAAAGAGGCATCAGAATGTTACAAATGGAAGAACTGGGCCTAACTGGTGCAAGGTGGTAGCTTCATTCTGTCCTCTAGTGAAAAATGTGATCCACACTTTGTAACTTAAAGTGATAAAAGCCTCAGTGATGCCTGCAAAAACAAAACTTAGACAAGCAATGAACAAAGCATTTTGATATGCTTGTCACAAACTAGCTCATATTACATGCCATTTTTAATGGAAAAGTGTCTATAACTAAATGGCAACAAGCAAAAAACTGTAATGAAAAATGAGAGGAAGCTTGAATGCCTTGCTTTATTTTCACACCTTCACACTTCTAACCAGGCCATACACAAAGCACTGGTTAGAAGCACTGGTTTACTTTATGTAGATTTTTTTGTTTTGCTATTTCAAATTTTGATTCAATAATGAGGAAAAAAATCCAGGCATTCCAGTAATAGGTCTATAAGAATGAAGGCACAATACAGACCAAAACATAAATAGTACAGAAGGATTTCCAAACCCTGGAAACTTATTGACTGGCAATCTTTTTTTAGAATTTGAATTGCAGAAGAAGAACAAAGGGGCCAGGATTTTTCATACGGGACTTGCTTGTATCTATGCGTGCTCTTAAACAATCTTCAAAATGGATCTCACAAACCATCAGACATTAGGAGTTTAGATGGATAACAGATAAAAGGTTGTAGCAGGAAAACAGATCAGAGTCAACATGTTTTCTGTCTTCACTTCTATGTAAATATGCAATGCTTGAGAGGATACTGGAAAGGAAATGTGCGCAGTTGGAAAGGCAGAGTAGATAGCAAAGGCCCATGTTTATTCTGGCAACAACCATTTTTAAGTGCAGTCTAAATGATTGCTGCAAGCAAAATGGTCATTGTTTGGCTAGTCAGTGAAGTACAGCACCATACTCTACAGTTCCTTTCTAAAGAACTTTTACCCTTTAGGTAATTTTACAAAAACTTGAGCTAGGTACCAGGAAGCCAAACTTGAGCTAGGTTCCTCTGGCTCCGACTTTCCCATGATAGGTGTGAGTGTTTCTGGATTCCTGGAAACGTTCCCGCTTCTTCCGTCAGCAGCAAGCCTGGTTTAAACAACCCGACAATCACCACTACACGTGTAGTACTTTGTTAAAGAAGGTCAAACAAACAAGTAAAAGGTTCCAGTTCTTCCTGGAGGTGTCACCTAGGATTTGGTGTATATCGTTCAAACACACAACACATGCTCAGAATTAAAAACAAACAGAGGAACAAATAAAAAAAACAAAAAAACACTCATTTTATTCCAAGCAAATAATTATGAGGAAATAAATGAGGATGAATCCGTTTCGACTAATGAGTACTGAAAACAAACAAATACATGAAATAAATTCTCTCTAGGAATAATTCAGGGACAAATTTCATTGATTCATAGTCTGATCATTTCCCCTCTGTGTCTGCAGCTCTGTCTGTCACCTCCTGTGACCTCCATCGAAGACAGACCTGTTGGCTTTGATCACACGCTTGTTCTTCCACAATGTGCATCACACACACATAGATATATGCAGAGGGGCCTCCATAATGCTCGTCTTTCTTCAAGATTAGCTCCACCGCATTGCACTTAACAAAAGACATAGTGGATTTGTGTGTGTGTGTGTGTGTGGTGGTGGTGGTGGCGTATCTTCTTGCAGAAGATAGTTGTGAGTGAAATGTTATGATCAAACCTGCTGATACCGAGAACTGAGAGGAGTGACATATGAGAGAACAAGAGAGGAGAGGAGAGGAAGGGAGGGGAATGCTGTGTGCATGTATGCACACATACAGACAGTCATTTCACTATTGGCATTGGCAGCCATGTATAGCAACCATGTACAATTGTAGTAAACTTTCACATGGTGCAGTAGGGTCATTCCTCCAAAAATCTCAGTGTCTCCCACCTGACCCCCTCAGAACGAGCTGAATGTTTTTACAATAACTTACAATGATTACCTTGATACTATGAACATTTTCCAAGTTACAGACGCCCAAAGTACTTTGCACGGTTTGAAATCACAGCTGGAGCATTTCAGATGTGGAGCAATTAGGTCTTTTATTTTGAAAATTGACCAGGTTCTATATATATACAATTTTCACTTTACCAACATGTTCATGTCCTTTTGTGCAATAAAAAGTAAAGTAATATTCGTGTTTCCACTCCTCAAGAGTGTTTGACCGCTCTACTACTTTCTCCACACGAACTGGAGTAAGTTAATTGTAGTACAATGAAAAGGATGCACTTAATGATTTTTATCTGCAGATAGTTGAAGACCTTATGTAGAGCAAGTAAAGAAATACTTTGATTAATAATTGTAATGCAGTTACTGAATTTAGTACAACATTGCTGTGTTACAGAATTGCAGTAACATATTATTTTGTCTTTAGAGACAAGCATTGAAGATTTGCAGCAACAGAAACAGAGAGAGAGGGGCTTGTTGTTTGTCATTCAGATCACACAAAAGCAGCAGTAGCATTTAGTTTATTGGGTGAACCTAGCTGAAAAACATTGTAATACAACAGTCCTGCAATAAATCCACTTTTGTGAAGGTCATAATGTTCAGTTTTTGTTGAAACTTTTTTGACAGTTAATTCACCTGTTTATTTTGGAGGCTGTACTTAGTGGTACTGTTAAATTCTGACATGTTACACTGTTTTGTGTGTTTTGTTTTTTTTTCTATTCCATTTATATCAGTGGAGGAGCTCTAAATTACAGGAACACTGCTTTGAAAACTGCATTTGTTCTTTGAATATTTCAAGAGTGCTGGGTTTTTATCTTTGTTAAAACACCAAGGGCAATCATCTCTTGGTTACATAAAGCTAGAAATCAGATTTAACAGCAAACTAGTCAGTGTGATCTGAAAGGCAATATTTTCTGACAGCCAGAGGACATGATAAGCATCCAGTACACACTGTGCTGGTATTGCATAACTTAATTACCTGAGACATGTCTAAACTGAAGCTACATATCGCCATCATACTCAAATAGAGTACAACTAGACTGATAAGCACATGAGTTTTAAAGCTTGTTAGTATATTTTAAGCTGTGCAAATTTCAGCTGTTGAAAGCATGACAGCAGTGTATGCTCCAAATCTGAAAAGCTGACATGACAAGATCTATTTTAAATACAGAACAGTGCATTTTTGAGTCTTTCCACAAGCACAAACAGGAACATGTCTGATTTGAACTTTGTTTCATATATATACAGTGATTAACAAATTTATTAGACCACCACCCAATGTAAGGTTTACTCCACAGCTATTTTTATGTTTCCGTAATGGTTAATCCACCAGTATGTGCAAGCTCTTTAATCAAAATGGTATTTTTAATGCTAAAATATAATTATTGTTGTTATCCACAAATTTTCAAATTTATTGTTTTACAAAAAAGCAGAAAAAATAGTAAAGTACATTAATATTTTTTGATTAAGATGCCAAATTACAGTTATTTACTTGCATTCATGAACAGAGAAATGAGTTTTAGTGGTTGAATGTTCTGCTTGATTCATTTCTGACTTCTCAGAGAAGTCCAGTGTGCCGGCTCAAATTTGGGTATAAAAACGTGAATTCAGTTTGAAATTCCTCACTGCTGTTCAAAATAGTAAAACATCGAGAACTCACCGAAAAGGAAAGAGTCCACATTAAAGCACTTTGTGGTGCTGGATGGTCTTTCTCATTTTTATGACAGGTGGTCAAATAAATTTGTTAAGCACTGAAGGTTGAACACAAATGGCAAACAGATATACAGTTTGCCCTAATGTCCTAATGCTCAAAAAATGTCTAAATCTAACCAAATTTCTTCATGCATGATCAAAAAATATTTATCCTGAACCTAAGGGGGTGGGATGAGTCCAAAAATTGGTGAGTTAACTGTACTCAGCAGTCAATTAAACTTTTAATGTGTTTTAGCTGTGCTGTGTATCAGCAGTGCTAATACTGCTGTTGCTTAATCATCATGTCAGTTATGAAAATCGGTCTTACTATACACAGGCCAAGATTTACATAGTCTTAATGAGACCTAAGGTATTTAACATTGTAAACCAGTGTGGGCATCTTTGCCACGCAACCAAATCGACTTCTTCTGCTTTTCTTTTACTCACCTTCACATTCTTGCACAACCTGAAGATGGCAGCTGTGAAAGATATATAGTCATTAAACAGTTGGGGTTTATAGCCCATTCATACTCATTTATGAGGTCGATCTTATCAAAACAGCATGAATGCAGGTCAGGCATCAGGATGTGCTCTCATGTTTTTATGGCACAATGTTTTTATGACTGATATGCCATTGTTTTGCTCTGGCTCTGTCCTGAGGCAGTATGCAGTGACTTTTATCTTAAGGATAGGTCCTAATAGTCTATTCAACTTGCAAAAGCTTTCACTTCATTTTCTCAGCCACGTTGTAGTTGGGTCATGTTTCCTATATGGAGATGATAACAACATGAAAACCATGATGAGTGATCCATTTGAACCCCTTGAAATCTTGTGCTGACTGTTAAAGGCCAACTAGCTTGTGTTCAAAAGCATATTGTGTTGTCATTTAAAAGGCATAATTTTAGGCTTTTAATAATTACTTTCATCTGATGACATCATTCCATTTTATAGTCTTCCTGGCTGCTTTGAGTGGTAGGTAAGACTTGAAAAACACTATATAAGTGCCACTCCATTCCATTTAGCTTTCAGGCTCACTCACCTTGGTGAAGAGAAGTTCACCATGCCTCCTGCCATTCAGAGCAGGAGAGTGTTTCACAGATGGAGCCAAAGCGAGCCTTTTTATTGTGGTTTAGTAACTAAATACAGATAGTAATCTAAAGTGAACTGATACACAGGCAAATAGCCATGTTTGCAGCAGTAACAAAGTTATGTAATGTTTGGAAATAAAACTAACTTTCAAAGATATTGCACAATGCACACCCGAGAACAGACCTACATAATTGCACCTGGAAATCTTTACTCAAGATTTCAGATTATTAACAAATAAATATGCTCTGATGAAGCATAAACCATAGTAAAATTAATTTGCATGTGTAAAATTACTTTAGAGGAAAAAAAATGATTTATAATCAAATAATCACAAAAGAGTCCACCTCTCCTGCGCAGGAATTATGTGCATTGCTGAGACAAACCACCTGAGGGCAGTATATTTCATTTTTAATTGAGTGAATTTAGTCCTCTTGAAGCAGTGTATTGTAGGGAAGACATGCTAGATAACAATCTAAGTGCCTAAATCTTTTACATAGACTCTATGCATGGTTATTTCCTGCATTTGTGTGTATGCATTAGTACATAAATCAGCATTAGGGTTAGAAAGAATCCACCTGTAAATATAATTTTAAAGAATCTAACTGCAGGCGAATATTGACCGAATTATTATTTATTTATTTTTTTAAAGTTTGTGCTCTTCTTTTATAGGGATAGTCAAGACCAATGGGGAAATGGGGAGAGAGCAGGGATCACATGCACCTAAGGGCCTGGGCAGAATGGAGCAAGGGCTAAGCCTTCAGTACGCTCAGGTGAGCTATAGTTGAAGGCTAGATTCAAAGTTGTTGTTTTTTTTAAGCCAAAAAAGCAAAAAACATATGAACAGGTGTTTTCATCACTTCCAGTTAGTGTCTGTTTCTTTAAGGCTGCTTACTGCAGCTTACCCAAGTGTCTGAGGGGCAAAAAAGTTAAATACTCACTGTACTGAGTGCACAATAATAACTGAAGACACTATATCATTTCATCAAGTCAGGTCTTTTGCTTATCTGGACTGTGGTGGCTGGACAGAAGACAACAGGACTAAAACAATAAACATGAGGGAGGCATTCCCAGTAGAAATTATGCACTGCTTTTCAGGGTTTCTGAGACAACAATAAACAATAAATGAAGAAATTAACAAACTGGCATTACTTATATTGTCCAAGCAGTTATACAAAAACTTAAATCAGCAGCAAGTTTCTTCTCTTTATTTGTATCATTCTTTATCTTTGTTTCCTTCCTTCTTCACACAGACATGTAATTATACAGTTGTACAGGTACGCTATTAACATATTTGTGTGTGTATCTGATCACGTTTTCCTCTTAGTCCAGAGACTTGTCTGCCTTTTGTTTGTGCATGGCCTGGCCTGTGATAACCTATCACAGTCCTCCAAGAGAAGCTGGTCATTTCTGAGTACTGTGTGTGCGTGTGTGTGTGTGTGTGTGTGTGTGTGTGTGTGTGTGTGTGTGTGAGTGTGTCTGTATACGCTGTGGGATAAGATGAAGTTAACTCATCACGTCTCCTCTTCCTTATCAGTCAATTATGTTTATGAGTTGTCTGTATGGACATAATGACTGTGTGGAACAAGGCAGGCACCCTCACACACACACACACACACACAAACACACCTTCTGTACCAGGCAGCACAACACCCGTGAAGGGAAATTTATGAGGTTGATATGATTGTTTATAGGTGGAATGTGGTTTATAAGCTAAGAACACACCGAGTGGTTTTGCCTGAATTGGTTTTATTTTCGATAAAACACACTGCACATAAAACTGAAACCTAAGAATGTGGTGAGAGAGATTATGACAGGACATGAATCACTTGGAGACTTGAAAGCTTCAACTAAAACAACACATGACTTGGAGATACATATCAAAGTTCAAGACAAACAAATTTGATGTTAAAGTTATCATCAGTGTTTATACTGTTGTCAGGCATGTCAGGCATGCATGGAGTGTATATGTATACTGTATCTCAGTCAAGCTGAAGACTTTAAAAAAAAACAAAATGGTCAAAAATGAATATGTGAGAGAGCATGATGTGTGGAGAAAAAGAGAATGGGGGGGGGGCAAGGAAAAAAAAATACAACAACAAGATTCCAAATGTGGGGTTTACTAGATGTTTGATAGTGCTGCTGTGGTGCCACTGCTGCAATAGCATCTTAATAGAAAATCTCCCTGAGCAAATGAGCGTCCCATCTGGGTCTTTGAAGTTCCTCGGCAGCGAGACCCGACACTTCCTCTTTGCATTACAGTGCCAGTTTGCGGTCACTTTCTCAAGGGAATTCACAATACGTGCCTTGATTCATGCTTGCTTATGTGTGTTTGAGTGTTTTTTCCCTGATCCTGCAAGGCAGACTACACTGGATGGATGCCATGCTGCTCCAAGCTGGAAAGTTATTGCACATATCGTCATGTCTGCAATCAGTTTTTTTTAAGTTCACCCACTGTTCACACACACACACACACACGCACCAAAGTGCACACATGTAAAGATACAGTAATGCACGCCACTTTGACGTTGATGACAATTAGCTCGTGTGTAATGTAGCTTAGTGAAATACTTGATAAGAGAGCAAACTGAGCACCAGGCTGATAGGATTTTATTAACATTCTTGTTAAATGAAGCCGGTTACGTCTATCTGCACATCTATCGTCAGATGTAACAGTTATTGTGTGTGCAGTGTTTCACCAGTGCCTACTTATGAAGTAAATAGAGTGCTGGTTTGCAGAAAAAAAAAGAAGCTAAAGGAAGTCTCCAGGTTGTTTGCATTTGCTTAAGTAATAAAACATCCATAAAAATATGTCCCTACAGCACAGTTCACTTTGGTTAGCTTAGTGTGTTCCAATTAAAAATGATAAAATATGATAAAATTCGAAATCAAGATATAAGGGTGATGTTTTGGTATTTTTGCAAATTCAAACCAACAATCCCTTAATTCATCTTTTTTGTGGGACTTAGTCTCAACCCCATTAGTTCCTTCTAAAGATGTAAAAAAAATTTTTTTAAAAAGAAAAAATTAGCAGTGGTTCACAAAAGCTTCACTTTTTAAAATATATTAATAATTTCCCAAAAAAGCTGAGCACTGTAGGATTTAACAAATGTCACTCAAACAGGAGTAAATGGTCCATTTGACTTTTTTGATTCTTGGACTGAAACATTTTTGTTGTTCTAGTGAGTGTGTAACACTTAGTTCATACCCACCGCTGTTGCCCTCGCGAATTGTGGCACGCCAAAAGTGACAAAACTGCTGGTGCATGCTGTGCTTTAGTGTCGTTTAGGCTCATCATGCACCTCTCGATTTTTGTTAAGCTGGCAAGTACAGCATGGCCGACGTGGCCAAGTTAAAAACACAAATACACAAGAGGGTGGTCTTTACCACCATTTCAATGATACATTAGTACGGGAGCTCAGAAATTCTCTGATTATACAGAGAGATGTTGCAATGACTTGAAAAGATGGGACTCTGAAGAAAATTTTGAAAAAAAACCCCCCAAAAAACCCTGCTTTGCTTTTTGTGTTGACTTCTTCTACTGCTATTCTAGTGCTGAAACTGAGGTTTTTTGTTTTTTTTTCAAGTGGTGACTGCTATTGTTCAGGAGAAGATTGCAGCAAGACATCACGGTGCGTGCAACAACCAATGTGGTGACCATAAACTAAGCTTTAGCCATCATGTGTGATGGCCGAGGTCATGATAATGAAGGAATGTTAAAGAGTGCACAGGTCTGGCTTACCGATTTGAACACTTTTTGGACTATAATGGGACGGAGGAATGAGCTATCACGCTGTATTTCATACATGGACAATATCAAAGATGAATGTAGCTACCTCTGGCTACCTCTGGTTTCTGAAGTCCTGTTTTGAAACCTTGGGATGAGCGTTTCCACCATCGCCAACTTGGTTGCAACAAATCGGATGTGACAAGGAGGGGTGGGTCTGACTGTGGCTAAACACCTGTGATTGACAAATGGTTAGCCAATGAGCATACGGTTTCATACCACAGATAACCAAAATGACCAAGATTTGCAAGATAGAGTAAATTTTTTTATTCAATATGACCAGGAAAATGATGATGATGAGCAGGAAAGTGTTTCCACAGGTCAAGACAGATAGCTGTTTCCCATAGACTTCTATAGGACCTGTCTTTTTGCAATCACTATTGCCATTTGATGGTCTTACAGAATGCAGATTTAAGACGCTTCTGCATTGGCTTCATTTTTCTGACCCGGAAGCTATGTCCATGCTTTTTACTGTCTATGATTTCACACCAAAGTCATTAAAAAAAGCATTTTGCCACAGAATTAGAAAAGCCTCACTTGCGATATGTCTCCAAAAGCTACAACATGCTGACAACATGCTTTTATCCACATGTACCTTTGTGTCTGCAGGCCAACAGAACTCGGCGTCCTTTGTTTGCTTTGCTTTCCACACTCTGCAGGTGCACCGGTAAACATTATCACAAAGTCTATAATCACTCTTGGCTTGTAGCCCAAACTCATATCTACCTTTATTTTATTTTATTTTTGTTTTTTACCTGATAGCATTCAAACTTCATCTAGCACCTGTTAGAAATTACATATTGTGTGTTTGAATGTTGAATCATAATAGTGCAGCAGATAGTGTATTATAAAAGGGTTTGGCAAGTCTCCTCACATTTGTAAAGTTAACACAAGGAGTAAAGGAGCTAATGCAGCACTTGGGGGCTTTTATATCATTAATGGTTCATCAGGTGGCAAGGTGGTAATACCTCCACTCTGTTATTCCTCTGCCAGTTTAAACTCCAGCCTTTTGAACATGATACAGCAGGTTCTGTGTCAGTCACAGGGCTGCAGCTGCCGCTCATGTGGTTGACTGGCAGTTAGTGATTAAGGTTCTGTTAGAACCTAAAAATAGAAAATAGAAAATTATTTTACTCATCTGGTACTACTAGAGTTTCTATTATAGCCTGACTAACACAACTGATATCAAGACTGTGCCATATTGATACTGATATTTGAGCTCCAAAATCTGGCTGATAGGATTTTTTTTCCACAACCCATTATTAAAATAAACATTTAATTGAAAAATTACCTTGTGACTGGTTGACACACAGAATGGTGGCATTGTTTAAAGCATATCATTAGCATTCCTTTACTTTAGCTTTTGAAATTAAGGGGAAAAAAAGACCATTGTTGGGTGTTGAGATATTTAGCTCAGCAGTTTGTTTACCTAAATGTCTCCAACAACTAACCACACAGTCACAGAGTTCCTTTGCCTGCTTATTCTATCCTCTATCTCTGACTTTATATTTGCCATTTCCGCACCAGTGGGAAGTTGGGAAGACAAAGCAGGCTAGTTTCCGTCTTCATGCTAATGGTGCTATAGTCTCCAGAGGGGTAGCATTTCCTCCACTGAGGGAAGAACATGCACAAACTCAAACAGTCACAGTAGTTCCAAAGGGGGATCCAGTCTCCTTCCCCCACTTTGGCTTGTCTCCATCAGTTAGCCCCAGATTATTAAGAGGTACCAGTGGGGGATAGTTAGTGGTCTGGCCTGGCTGTTTATGGCCTCATACAGTCTGTGTTCATACAGTGTATCAAAGGAAAAGCTGTAGAGGATTTTACTTGATTGAAATTTTGAGGCCCTTTAGTCATTTCAGTTGCAACCAAATTGTTTGACTGGGCAAGAGACATTACAGAGTGCTTACAGAGAGTATAAATGTAAAGCATCAGCAGCTACCTTGGGCTTTGGGTTGATTTAATCATTATTTCAATTTCTTCAACTACCATACCAGAACTGTATTGCTATTCAGTGCAACAACCCTCCTTCTCGTGAGACATTCCTGAAATATATATATTTTTTTTTTGTGAGACACAAAAATTATGAATTTAGATTCTTCTTGTGAGGATGTGGGCAGAATGTCTGAGGACCTTTTGAACTGGGGTTCACAGGCCACACAGAAAGCGGGGATTCCAGGGGGGGTTTCCCTCCACACCCTACCTCCACGGTTGAGGTGAACAGTGGAGACAAAATCGTGTGGGAAATATTTATATCAGTCAGAGAAAAAGTGCAAGTTGGGGATATGCAAGAAAGCTCATGGAGATTATATCAACCTGATCAGATGAAGAGTAAATGATTTAGTTCCTGTTCAGTCTGCAGTCTGGTATATTATTTCTATGGGCTGTGCACTGGTTATGGAAGCTATGGTCTTGTAAGATATAGGAAAGTAAGCACCTGTGAATTCACAAATATTGTGGATTTAGATGCAGCATATTTTCTCTGGGAAATATACTTCTCTCATAATTAATATTTGTATTTGTATTTGTAATTATGAGGTCTTAATGAAAAATGCTTTCTGGGTTTGTTTCGCAGTAACTGAATAGGGATGGAAATCCAATCTGACTGCATGTGTCTAATAATGAATTGTTGCTCAGTATGAGGAAAGTAATACTGAGCCAAAGTTCTTGTTTATACTGCAGCAATAAGAAGATTGCTTAGTATGTTACAGTTTTTTCAGTCACGTTTTCTGGAACTCAGATACATACACACAAATAACAAACAGACAGGACTAGCCTTACAATGTAGGCATGGACTGGTCAGCACACATTACTAAACCATTCAGTTTGATTAGGAGGGCTGAATCTAATGCAGGCTTTAGGGTAAAATTAGGGTAAAAGAAAAAAAATGATAAAAGTTTATCTGCAGACTGAAATGAAAACGAGAGAGTAGATGTCATAATTTGCAACGTCCAGGCTTTTTCCATGATAAGTATTATTTGTTGTGAACTGGTGAATGATGATTGCCAAAACTCACACCCAAAAATGCACGGCATTGTTAGTGACCTGCTCAGCAACAAAATACAAAAAGGTGCACCCGCTGGTTTCAAACTCCTAGGGACAATATCAGATTCTAATGAATCTTAGGAAACACAGCCTGAGCTAATCTGTTTATGGTTTCTGCATCTTTTCATGAAGTTCCACAGAACTCATCTAAAAAAAAAGTTCTAACCTAATGCACGTGGAAGTCAAGAAATCTGCCTTAGTGGTGTAAAGAAACAAGAACTTTATTGTTTATGCTTCAGATGAGTCTTTTTTTTTTTGTATATTTCAACTCATCCTCTATAGTCTCGTGGCTAGACCAGATTTCCCCTCCCATTTACTCAGACTGACTTCAGCTTACCACCTTGTTCGATAGGAATGAATTTTGAGACTCTCTGATGTCCATCCAATTTAAGAAAAGGGGTAAAACTGATCTTTTTGAGGAAGTATTGATCACTGTATACAGATTTATGAATGGTGAAATAATACAAACAGCAGAAAAGGAATTTGTACAGGGCTCATGTGGAGAGTGATACAATCAGTCAACAAGGCTATCAGCAGTTGAAACATCCCCATATACCACACACATTTAGTCCTAATATGGCCAACTTTTTTCGCTTACAGCTCAGTTAGAGCATTCAAATGTTGAGTGCACCAAATGTGACCCAAATTCAATTCAGTTCAATTCAATTCAATTCATATGGCGCTAATTCACAACTGTCGCCTCAAGGCACTTTATATTGTAGGCTACAGACTCTACAAAATTAGACAGAAATCCCAACAATCAGACAACCCCCTATGAGCAAACACTTGGTGAAGGTGGGAAGGAAAAACTCCTTTTTAACAGGAATAAACCTCCGGCAGAACCAAGCTAAGGGAGGGGCAGCCATCTGCCGCAACTGGTTGGGGGTGAGGGGAAACAGAAGAGAGCAGAGGGAGACAGGACAAAAGACACACTATGGGAGAGAGACAGGGTTTAATAATAGCTAATGATTAAATGCAAATGGTGTATAAACACATGGAGAGAGGAAAAAAGGTGAAGAAGAAACGCATTATGGATCAAAAAGGAAAGTTTTAAGCCTAATCTTAAAAGTAGAGAGGGTGTCTGTCTCCTGAATCCAAACTGGGAGCTGGTTCCACAGGAGAGGGGCCTGAAAGCTGAAGGCTCTGCCTCCCATTCTACTTTTAAATACCCTAGGAACCACAAGTAAGCCTGCAGTCTGAGAGCCAAGTGCTCTATTGGGATAATATGGTACTATGAGGTCTTTAAGATATGATGGGGCCTGATTATTCAAGACATTGTATGTGAGGAGAAGTATTTTAAATTCAGTTCTGGATTTAACTGGTAGCCAATGAAGAGAAGCTAATATGGGAGAAATATGGTCTCTCTTTCTAGTCCCTGTCAGTACTCTCGCTGCAGCATT
>VUQI01048388.1:36851-75572 GCA_015106735.1 Paratilapia polleni | reverse complement strand
AGAAAAAGAAAGGATGCAAAAGAAAAAAGAACAGTAAAGGAAAGAAAGCAAAAAGGAAAGGAAGGGAAAGCAAATGCAAGGTAAAAGAAAGGGGAAAAGGAAAGAAAGGGAAAATGAAAGGATGCAAAAGAAAAAGAACAGAAAAGGAAAGAAAGCAAAAAGGGAAGGGAAGGAAAGGAAAAGAAAGGAAAGGAAAGGAAAAAGAGGAAAGGAAGCAAAAGAAAAGAAAGGAAAGGAAAGGAAAAAGAGGAAAGGAAGCAAAAGAAAAGAAAGAAAAGGAAAGGTAAAAGAAAGGGGAAAAGGAAAGAAAGGGAAAAGGAAAGGATGCAAAAGAAAAAGAACAGAAAAGGAAAAGCAAAAAGGGAAGGAAAGGAAAGGAAGCAAAAAAATTAAAGAAAAGAAAAGAAAGGAAGCAAAAGGAAAGGAAAGCAACAGAAATGGAAAAGAAGGGGAATTTAAGCAAAGTAGAAATCATAAAAGATGGAAGGGAGAGATGGGAGGAAAGGAGAAAACATGAAATAAGGTGAGAAACAAAGGGATTAGAGAGAAAATCAAGAGGAACAAGGGCATGAAAACCTGGAAAAAAGTGAAGGTAGAGGGTAGAAAGAAAGAAAGAAGAAGAATAAGTGGGACATTACACTGAACAAACAACCACGTGTCAAAGAGGACTGGTTACGGGAAAATGAGTGAACGAACACACCAGTGGATGGTAAAGGTCACACGAGACATACAGTATAAGCATGTCCTCCTTCTTCATCTTCTCTTTAATCTCCTCTTCCTTATACCTCAATCCTTTTATAATCCCATACATGTTGACCCATCTCCAACCACGGAGGAAGAAACACTATAACTGAAACACCAACAACATATATACTCTGTAAAATCCAACACGTTTCTATAGAGAAATAGACAGAAGATGTGGCATTAATATACTGCCATTACTGTAATGCATGAATGTTTGGATTATAGAACAGATAACTCTGAAATGGACCATAAAACAGGTGGAGAACTGATTAGAAAAAGCAACCTAAAAACAGAGCCGAAACAAAAAGTTAAATACGAGCATGAAGATCTCTAGCCTTAGCTCTGAGAATGTTCATGTAACATGTCAAGATGTCCTACTGTCCGCTATAGCTCCACGGGACATCGCATAAATCACCCTGATTAGTTTGAGTATTTAAATAATGCCAAAGCAAAGTAAAATCTCTCAGAGGGGAAAGCCAGCACGCATTTCTGGCTGTGTGTTCAACTTGACAGGGGTAATAAGGACAAACTAGTCAGAGTTAGAGTCAGAGTTTCACTGCCTCTTGTACATATAAAAGGTGGTGCAGCTTTGGAACGTGTCATAGCACACAGCATCAAAGCAATCAGGCCGTAAAATATGGAAACACTGGTGCATATAAGGACATGGCTTTGAGATGGTGTTTTTAAACTACAGCAGTGAGAGTGCCCATGAGAAGGCAGCAGATAAACACACACAGCATTAATGCACACACCCTTATGCTTACATTAACCTTACCTTCAACTAAATTTGCTGCCTTCCAGAATTTTTCATCTCCAAAAAAAAAAAAAAAATACAAAAATTGATGAGAAGACCAACTTAAATGTCAAGGCGACATTTCAGCTCAGTTTGGAGGGTGACGGTGTACTGCTGAGGGTCATTGTGTGTGTGTGAGACAGAGAGTGAGACAGAGAGTGAGACAGAGAGAGAGAGACAGATCTGTATTCCTCGTAATGTGGAGGCTTCATCCTGTTCAACCAATGCTCATCTCTACAAGGTTAACAGGTTTGGGGTTGAGGTTAGACTCAGGGTTAGGTTTGGGTAAAGGATAAAAGTTAGGACTTCAGGAGTCACTATAAGCCAATGCAAAACAGCCAAAACAAGCGTGCGTGCTCCTGCGTAATGACAAGCCTATAGGAAAACGGGGGGATTGCCAGCAGCCTATACCCTCTTTCCCTTTTTTCTAAGGTATTCACGTGTGTGTGCGCGCGAGGCACGCGGCAGAAGGCTGTGTCACCATCTCTATAATGTGACGGTGCTGTGGGCTGGCGCTGATGCGGGCCAAAGTCGTCAATCACACCGATCGAAACCGCAACATTAAATCGCTGCGGGCCCCCGGGAGCGATGACAGTGGAGTGTGAATCCGTCCCGGTAAAAAGCTGCGGTCTCTCGGTCATCCATCAACAAGTCCGCACAGTCCACCAAAAACACTACCAAAGCAAAACATGCAGTGCAACACAGGAGCCACGCGCTCAGTAGTGGCATGTAGCCTACCTGAGTGGACTTATGGGACAACCTGAGCAGTAACACCTGTAACTGTGGAGAAACAAACCTCGGGGTGTGTTGGAAGGGAAGGCTAATTAAAGCTGTGACTACCATAGAGCACGAGGGAGAGCAGCTGCGCAGAGAGAATTACTGGCCCGAGACCACCTGATAAAATAATAAAACTGACACGATACGGAGCAACAGAGCGAGCGCCGATCCCGCCCCTGCTGCTGCTGATGATGATGAGAGTTGTGATGGTAATCGCAGAGATTATGATGATGGAGAAGAAAAAGACAGCCATCCTCTGAGACTGTCACGAGAGCACATCTGGGGATGATCACATCTGGCCGACACGCTGACTGCCCCCCATAACAAGCACACACATGTACACCTAAAGAGACGCGCACACACCTACTCTGTCCAGCGCGATCACATGCGTTTCGACCCGGTCTTTCTAGCTGTGATGGAGCCCGTGGAGTGCCTAGTGTGCAGGTTTTTACTCACCCCGGCTGCTGTCGCCGCCAGTCTCCGTCCGATCGCGTGTCCTACCGTGTGATTTAACGGGAGAGAGGGCGAGCCGTGGGCGCATCCAGCCCCCATCAGCGCCATCCAGCGCTGCGGTCGCGGCACACCGCTCTCGCGATACCGTCCCATCTCCTCCAGCTCTCTCCACTCGAGTGTGTGACGTAGCGCTTTTATCACGCTGTTTGCTCAGCCCGATGCCGCCGCCTTCTGGGCACGAGGCGAGTGGAGCGCGAGGATGGTGATGATGTCATCCCGCGGCTCACCTTCTGCCCTTACCTGTTTTTGATCTCCCCTTTTTTTCCGTTTTTCTCTGCGCCTCCACTCTCATATCTGACCTGCTGGCAGCAACACGCAGAGGACATCTGTTTAATTTTTGTAACTGGAGAAGTGCCAGCACCAGTTTAGAGTCACTAACAGGCACTGTTCGTGGAGCAGGTGAGAGGTCATGCGGACGCCGTTTAGTTTGGCACTGGAGGTGCGCAAGAGAGAATAAAACATTTTAAAGGCTTTCAAGAACATGTAAATATCTTTGGGATCTTTACCACTGCAGGGCCATTGGCAGAGTAGTAGCTGCAGTGTGTTTTAATACTATTGAAAAAAAATCTTTAGAAATGTTTGGCTAAAACTTAGAGAACATGGCATTAAAAAGTAGTAGTTCGAAATTTCAGGAGATCAGCTTTCTTGTTGAGGTAGATCTAAAGTAAGATACTGCTTTGTTTTCTGCATTTTAAATATGAAACTACAGCTGCCAGTCAACCAGCTTATAGCACAAGTCCTGGGAACAGGGAAATAATTTGCCCAAAGTTGGTCCAAAGTTCAGACGTATTCTAGCAATAGTGTTGTCAAAGTGTGGCCTGCAGGCCAAATGTGGAATGGCCGATGGTCACAACGGCTTCGGGAACGGTCTCCCCAAAGCTCCGACCTCAACCCTCTGAAAATTTGTGGACTATACTTAAAAGCTGACCTGTGCCAGGAAACCAACCAATTTAAATGAACTCTACCAACTGTGCCAAGAACAGTGGCGCTGCTGTGTTTATGGCTACTAAAAGCGTGTGGTCGAGGTGCAACTTGCTATGGGACATTTAACCAAATATCAGTGGGGTTGTATGTATGCTTTTGACGCTGTATGCATATTTTTGACCCTGTGTGGATTAGAGAAAATCCAAAATAAATTCAAACTTGTGCAGCCAATTTTTGTTTTTTGAAGTCATTAAAGATGTAAGCTGTACAATAGTTCCACCCTACAAAAAGAAAAGTGCTACTTTATATTTTTACTATTATTCACTAGGAAATTGGTCTGTCCTAGGACAGTGTCTTAGTCATAAAATCTAAATCTAAATTTTACATTGTAAGACTGGAGTTGCTCTGAATGTATTCCTTTTGCACTCCCCCTACCCCTTCTCAAAATTAAACTACACCTTAATTTACATACATAATTTATTTATGAACATTTTTGTCAAACTATTACATGAAGTCGTGTAATTTTAAATAGCATGTTTGTTTTCAGAAGACAAAATGCTGTTAACTCTAAATATGTCTCTATTTGGTGGATCATTGTGGAATACAGAAAGGCCTCAAATCATTTTAGAGTCTCAGTCCACTTACCCACGTGCTTTAGCTTTAGTTTAAATTGCTGAAGGAATAAATTACCAGTTTTAATACAGTCTGTTCAGTACATTTACTTTATTTTTGCAAAAACACTGAAATTAACAGGGTGCCTTAAGATTTGTAACTGGTTTGTTTAGAGCCCCATTTTTTCTCTCATGAAGTAGTTTTTTGTACCAAGAACTTTAGTCTTTACTGGACTACTTAGTTTAAAAAGAAAATGCTACGTATTTTTAAGTCATTAAAAGTTAGTGTAAAATGTTATATAATAATTAATAATTCAAGAAGATTATTTACTCACTTTCAACCACATCACACTTTTCATTAGTAGAGTTTGCAGTTGTTATACTGATGGCAGAGTAACATGTTATACTGAAACATGATGACAGCTGAGTGATCTAAGCAGATAAGTGGATCTTGAGTTGCAATTGTGTTCTCCTTTTTTAAATTATTTTGTCACTTTTAATGAAATATACTCTTTGGTATTAGCACATGTGGAATGAGAAGCCAGCGGACATTCTGTAAAGGGGACGTTTATTGCATAAATACATTGTTCTAAGAGTGCACAGTGCTTATTTGTTTCTATACACACAGGTTTCACAGTGTCTCACAATATGCAAAATCAAAATCATACTGAAAAGGTTAAGAGAGCACACAGGAGATCAGGGGAGATACTTTGTACTTCTTCATCACATCATTTTTAAATAATTTGTGTTTGTTTAGTTTCCATGCAGTTAAAGTACATTTCGGTGTGAACACCTCAGGTGATGTAAGTTAAAATCTACATGTTACTCTTATGAATACACTAATGTATGTGTGTGTGTTTGTGAGTTCCAGTGCATTTCTTGGTGTGTATGATGTACTATAAATATCTGTGTGTCTGCATGCGTTTTCACAGGTCATCTGTCTCTCCATCAAAGGGGGTGTCCAGGTCCATGTGGATGTGTGAGTTGTCCTCACTGCAGACCCAGCCGATGGGCGTGCGGTTGAACGAGGGGCGTGAGCGGATGTCGGCCTGCAGCGTGGGCAGAGGTTCAGGCTCCTCAGTGGCAACGCTGAGCTCTGGAAGCTCAAAGGTCAGCATCTTGGATGCCTTGTCGTAGCCGCCGTATGGCAGCGCTGTCCTGAGGAGAAAAAGGATGATAAGCATTTCCGGTGCTGTGCAGTAAAGGAAAACAACTTTCAAATCAAGAACATACAAAAAACCTTAACATTGTGCATTTTGTACTAAGATTAAGTTTGACATACTCTTCCCACACTTAACATAGTTTACTGGCTGCATGGAAGAAATACTGGCTTAGATCCAAGAGTGGTGACGTGAGGGGGCATCATATCATTGGGTACCTGTGCCAGACAATCCACCCAACTATGACAAACACATCTAGACAACTACTAATAAAACCCCTCTCCTCCAATGCAAAGCCTGTGTCAGTGCCAGTAAGTGAAACTCACTGATATTATCAAATACAACAGAGATGTAGACTTTATCTACTGCACAGCATCTCTGACATTTAGAAATGTACTTTTATACTTACCAGTGAGAGAATGTTTTAACCCAGATGTCATTATCCTAATCTTGTATGAACCCTGGATCTCAGTCCATTGCAATATGGTTAATAATTCTTTCGAACCACCGTAAGAGCAGCTGTATCCTTTGTGATTACTAATGGGTCTAAATAAGCAATAAACCTTGATTGTATTATAACACAACAGGCTCCTGGACACAAATATGTAAAAGGCCCTCCTGCATGAGAGGACTGATGACAGCTGAGTTACAGTTCACCCCAAATTCAACTCTGTAACATTTGGTTCAAACCTGTTGAAATGTGAGCTAGTTGTCAAAAGTTGTCAAAAGACATACAGTTGTGGTCAAAATTTTACATACACTCATCATGGGCATGAATATCATGGGAATTTTGGGCTTTAAATAATTTCTTTGGACTGTTCTTTTTGTAGGGTGGAACTATTGTACAGCATACATCTTTAATGACTTCAAAAAACAAGAATTGGGTGCACAAGTTTTATTTTGGATTTTCTCTAATCCACACAGGGTCAAAAATATGCATACAGCGTCAAAAGCATACATACAACTCCACTAATATTTGGTTAAATGTGGCTTAGCAAGTTGCATCTTGACCAGATACTTTTGGTAGCAATCAACAAGCTTCTGGCATAATTCTGGCTGGATATTTGACCACTCTTCTTGGCAGAATTGGTAGAGTTCATTTAAATTGGTTGGTTTCCTGGCACAGACCAGCTTTTAAGTATAGTCAACAAATTTTCAAATGGTTGATGTTGGGGCTTTGGGAAGGCCATTCCAGAAACTTAATGGAGCCATTTCTAAACAACTGCAGAGTCCAAGATCATCAGTTCAAACAATTGTGCATAAGTACAAGTTATTCAGTTGTGTCACCACTTTGCAAAGGTCTGGAAGAAGACACAAACTGTCACCCTCAGATGAGAGGAAATTGGTTAGGATGTTCAGGAACAACCCAGGGACCACCAAGGCTCAAGACTGCCATGAACTGAAAACTGCTGGAACTCCAGCATCACTGTCCACAGTGAAGCGAGTTTGGACTGAGAAGGTGCTGACCAAGAAAGAAGCCCCTGCTCCAAAATTGACACCTACAAGCTCGACTGAAATTTGCAGCTGCCCACATGGACAAGCCAAATGCCTTCTGGGGAAAAGATTTATGATCAGACGAGACAAAGATTGAGCTATTTGGCCACAATGACAAGAGGTATGTTTGGAGAAGTAAAGGTGAGGCTTTCAAACCTAAGAACAGTGTACCAGCTGTCAAGCACGGTGGTGGTAGCATCATGTTCTGGGGCTGTTTTGCTGCCAGTGGTACTGGTACATTGCACAAAGTGGATGGAACAATGAAGAAGGAGGACTACCTCCAAATTCTTCAACTTCACCTCAATGATCCCAAACACACATCAAAACTGGTTTTGGAATGGATAAAGCAGGCTAACATTAAGCTTCTGGAATGGCCTTCCCAAAGCCCTGATCTCAACCCACTGAAAATTTGTACCAGGAAACCTACCAATTTAAATGAACTCTACCAATTCTGCCAAGAACAGTAGTCAAATATCCAGCCAGAATTATGCCAGAAGCTTGATGATGGCTACCAAAAGTGTCTGGTTAAGGTGCAGCTTGCTAAAGGACATTTAACCAAATATTAGTGGAGGTGTATGTATATTTTTGACCTTGTATGTATAATTTTGACCCTGTGTGGATTAGAGAAAATCCAAAATAAATTAAAACTTGTGCACCCACTTCTTGTTTTTTAAAATCATTAAAGATATATGCTGTACAATCATTCCACCCTGGAAAAAGAACAGTTCAAAGAAATCATTAAAAGCCCAAAATTCCCATGACATTCATGCCCATGTATGTAAACTTTTGACCACAACTGTAGATAAAGAGCAGATACATAGAGACCCTAACCAGTCACAAAGAGAAGCAATTCACTGTCAAGGACACTAAAGTACTACAATGAGATAACAAAAAAAAACAAAAAAAACCCTGATGGCATGCATAATATGTGCAACAAGATGCAAAACAACCACAAAGAGTCTCAAATTGACCACAAACTTCTCAAAATACCAAACAGGGATTCAAAAGTTTCACAAGAACACTCATCACAAATAGAGACACAGACTCTGTTGTCATCAATCCTCCCATGTAGGAGTGTCTTTTACATATTTGTTTCCAGGGGCCTGTTATCTTATAATACACCCAAGATTGATTGCATAATCAGACCCATTTCTAATCACGAAGGATACAGCTGTGCAAGAATTATTAACA
This sequence comes from Paratilapia polleni, assembly GCA_015106735.1. Classification (NCBI taxonomy): domain Eukaryota; kingdom Metazoa; phylum Chordata; class Actinopteri; order Cichliformes; family Cichlidae; genus Paratilapia; species Paratilapia polleni. Next base: position 67,365 of record VUQI01048388.1, on the reverse strand, counting down.
GTATTACAACGTACGGAGATCCACGGTACAAATAAGATTAAGATAATGACATCTGGGACCAAATGCTGTCCCAGTGGTAGGTGTAAAAGTAGATTTCAAAATATCAGTGATGATGTACAGCAGGTAAAGCCTGCATCTCTGGTGAATTTGATAATACTAGTAAGTTTTCAATGAGGAAGGTATTCGCTGCTTCATGATTAAGTGAAAAAAACATTCAGCCTTGTTGCCATTATATATATTTGAATGCTCATTCAATAATAATAGTGATACCTGTTGAAGCTCTTGTACTGAGGCAGGTCTGGGTGTCTCTGGACGGGTCCGGGCATGCAAGGTTTCATGGTAGCTTTCAGCTCCTCATCGTCCTTCATGGCCCGTTCCCATGGTGATATGTAGGTGCGTACATACTCCTTCCTCTTCTTCTCCCTCTCTGCCTCCTCATCCACTGTCTCCTTTACTACTGAGACATGCAGGAACAGAGGTGGGAAAGAGCGCCACAGAGATTACATTCGTAATCTTAACAGAAAGAAAGCATCTTAGTGGAAGTGAAAAGTGCATCTACGATCGTACTTTCTTCCTTTGGCATCTCAGGCTTTGGTGGAACAGGGGGAGGGGACATCAGCAGGTTCTGGAGGTTCTGCTGAAAGATAAAAAAAACAGAATATAATTTGATCAAATTGCACATATATGTACACACAACACAAACATTTAACTTCTCTTATGTACTGTCACCATGTTCTCGTTGGTCACAATGAACTTTTCAACTCTCTGCTGCCTCATCTTGAACATCTTGGACCCCTTGTTCTTGAGGAGGGAGAGCTCCTCGAGCATCACTTCTTTGGGTGTCTTGATCTTGGTACCCAGATCGAACTCAGAGGCCTCAAGGTCTGACTCATCATCTGACAGGAAGAATGTGACATTTGAGAGTGTGCAGTGAGAAGGTACAGTTATCCTAATTCACCCAAATAGTGTAAAAATACAGTATTGCAGTACAGTAAGGTGCCTTGTAAGGTAAGAGTGCTCCAAAGAGATTTTCTTTGTTTTGCTATGAAAAAGTGGAATTAGTTTCTTATTTATTTGTTACATGTTTGCAATAAGAGCATCTATCTACAAAGTCATTACTTTATGCCTAGTATATAACAAATTGCTATAAAAATAAAGTAAATTAAGTGAAGTAATGCACTGTTCTTTTTGAATAACAGTAAAATATTGTAAATAATATTAACAGCAAGCTACTGTACAGTCTTACAGTATAATACAGTATTATTTCTTTTTCCCTTAAGTCTCTCTACTACTCAACTCAACTTTCATTGCTGACCTCTTCTGAGCAATTTAGGTTGCATCAGATCACACTGCCACATTTAATACACTGTGAGTGTAAAGCAATTAAAAGGTAGGCATGAATTATTATATCAACCAGTCGCAATCAGTGAAATTATGGATAGTGTACGATTGCAGAAAACAAAGACTCATGGGAGTGTAAATGTTTCAGCTCAAACTGATTTACTAGAGTTGTGATGGTTATTTCAGTTATGTTGCATTTAGACTTTAACTGCTGTAGAAGTGGTTTCCAGTGTTTTTTGGGTGATCAGAGCAATGTTAATGTTTTTCATCATAGCCTTAACTGTCTTAGGCAAGCTCTCATGTAATTTCTTTAAGCAGTCTTCAGGAATAGTTCTCCAGGCTTCTTGAAGGACATTCAAAGCTCTTCTTTGGATGTTGGCTGCCTTTTGTTCAGTTCTCTGTCAAGATGATCCCACACTGCTTCAATAATGTTGAGATCCGGGCTCTGGGGAGGCCAATCCATGACTGATAGCGTTCCATTGTGTGTCTTTCTGTCCAGGTATGCTTTTCCTGCATTGGCAGTGTGTTTGGGGTCATTGTCATGTGGAAAAATGAAGTTATTTCCAATCAGATGTTTTCCAGATGGTATTGCATGGTGGATCAAATTCTGACCGTACTTTTCTGTATTCATAATTCCATAAATTTAGACAAGATCTCCAACACCTCTGGCTGAAATGCAGCCCCAAACCATGACAGAACCTCCACAATGTTTTACAAATGGCTTTGAACCAAAAATTTCAAATTTGAATTCATCACTCCATAAGACCTGCTGCCACTGATTTTCAGTCCACTTCTTACGTAATTTGGCATACCTCCTATTTCTTAAGGACATGACTTTCTGATCCTGTTCATTTGCTGTAGATGGTTTTTAGGCCTGCCACTTCTTATTTTGTCCTCCACTTGTGTAGTTTCCTCAATTTTTTTTAGGACACGCTGCACACCATGCCTAATAGCTCTTTGGGAATCACCTTGTTGGTGCAAAAATACTATTTTATGCCTGTCAGACTGTGTAATCTTTGCAGCTAAAGAAATGGGAACAAATTATGTGATTAAATGCTCATATCAAGGCTTGAGCATTAACTTCACTTCATTTTCTTCTGCTTATTCAATTAAGGATCGCAGGGAGGATATTTAGAATAACTTTTTATTTTCTTTTTTATTAATTTTTACATTACCATCAAATATTTAGAATTAAATATTTACGTTTTGAACCATGTTATTCTTAATTCATAATTTTTCTTTATTTTGAAAAGTACCCTATATCTTGTTATTGGATGTGAAAGTTAAAGTGGAGTGGTAGCTATCATGTGGCAAAGCTAAAAAATTTCAAATATCAAATTGAGGCATAGCATTCATAAGTTTGGGAATGGCTGGATTAGATGATCATGTCTGTGTGCCAAATATATAACTACAGTGAGGAGATGGCTTGCTTAGCTTAGCAGAAAGGCTGGAAATGGGGGTAAACAGACAGCCTGGTTCTTCCAGCTCCTCTAAAGACCATTAACTAACATGTGTCTTGTGTACAGAAAGCAAAATGTAAAAATGTCCACGAAGGTTATCCTAAATTAAGCTAACCACCTCCTGACTGCCTCATATTTATAGAGTGGTCTTTTGGTCAAATACTTGGCATTTAAGAAGCATATTTCTAAATAACCAAAAAATGGGAATGAACTTTAGAAGTTTTATTTTTTTAAATTCATTTTATATTAACATTTTCTTCATTTTCTCCTCATCCACAGCTCCTATGCTGATTCATCACTGTGCACAGTTTCTAAAAAAAAATCTAGCCATTAAAAGGTGGATTCAGAGGTTTGTGCACCAATGTCCGTGGTATAGTTACGCTCACCTAAACCCATTTGGAAAATTAAAAAGTGAGTTTACGTGTCTGATACTGAATGAGGGATGTACAGTATAAGCCTCTAAAGATCATGCTTTTATCGTCAGGCTTCCAGACCATAGTTATAGTGATAAATTGGAGTAGAAACCTGCTGTGTGGTGTTAGAGGATGTGTTCATGTGAAGCCATGGGAGCTGTAGGGGTTAAGAGACCATAGTAATATGGAAGAAAAGTGCACTGGGGAATTTCACTGCAGCTTTTGTGGTAGAACTGTTTATGGAGGGAAATCCTTATAACACATTGCCTCTCTCTTGCTTCTCCTCTTTCAGTGATGGAGAGATCTGATGGATTTTACTGCTCCACAGAGCTCCTCATTAAACACTCTTCTCATCCACTACATACACTCTGATATCACTCATAACACCTGGAGTTCAGCCATAAACCAATGCACACACACCCACACACACACAAGCACATCTATAAAGCAGGGAGCTGGCATTGCAATGCTGCAGAGAGCTGTTAGCAGTACCTCGTAAATCAGACTTGTGCAAGTAGGTGTGTAGAGTGTGTGTGAGGGAGAGGGAGAGAGAGAGAGAGAATAATTGAGGCTGCTGAGCAGAGCGAACTCTCCCATGGGGATATTGATTAGAGTGTTAATTCAGAAGAATGTGAAACTGGAGCTGGCTGTTGCTGACTGGAAGAAAATTGGAGAGACTGATAGAGGCAGACAAATAGAGGTGGACAGATGGACAACATAGAGACTGACAGAGGCATGAGACAAACAGTCAGAATGACACAGTGGCAGGGATGATGGATAGATGCAGTGGAATTAACCAGACCAAAATAAGGGATAAGCAGGATAAGCCCTTGAATGACTGACTGAAAACAAACTGGTGGAGAGATACAGATGTGGCTGCAGATGTGACAGCAGAAGGACCAATAGAGAAAACAGCAAAGGACACAAATGGGGAAAGAAGTCAACAGATTGTTAAATGACAAATACAAGCATGTGCACAGACACTCAGAGCGGACTGCAGGTTTTATACTGAGAGTTTAGCAAAGTTTTTTGTTGTTTTTTTTTCTTTTTTCTTTTTTTTTTAAGAAATACTATATTATGCAACAGGTACATGTGATTTAAAATTTTTTTGAAATATCATTAAAGATGTGATAGCCTGCAGCTAGTGGGAATGTTTGTAGTTTGCAAAAGTGCCAAAAACTACAGTTTTTCTAATGGCCACTTGAGGCTGGCTTCAAAAGCAAGTAAATCCCAAGGGGCAACAGGAACTGGCATAAACTGTAGTACCTCTAGGTGCCACTTGAGGCTGGCTCCAAAAGGGAGTCAACCCCCATAGACCCCCATTAAAAGGTATATTTACAGCTTGGTACCAAAACTGTTTTGGCCTCTATGGATAGTATTCCTTTTCATAACAACTGTGAGTGGGGTGAATGTTTTTTTTGTTACTCATCCCCCTGGATAACTGAGTTAGGGGCATGATTGAAAGGTGTCTGCTAGGCCTCATCCACTACTCGTGTCATTAAACTGGACCTCTCTTTACAGTGTGTGTGCTGTTGGTGCCTTTTGGAGCATTTTGAATTTTTCAATTCAATTTTATTTATATAGCGCCAATTCACAACAATAGTCGCCTCAAGGCGCTTTATATTTTAGGGTAAAGACCCTACAATATTAGACAGAAAACCCCAACAGTCAGAAGACCCCCTATGAGCAAGCACTTGGCAACAGTGGGAAGGAAAAACTCCCTTTTTACAGGAAGAAACCTCCGGCAGAACCAGGCTCAGGGAGGGGCAGCCATCTACCGCAACTGGTTGGGGGTGAGGAGAAACAGAAGAGAGCAGAGGGAGACAGGACAAAAGACACACTATGGGAGAGAGACAGAGTTTAATAATAAGTAATGATTAAATGCAAGTGGTGTATAAACACATGGAGAGTGAAAGGAAGTGAGGAAGAGGAAGTGCATTTTTAATGGATTATCTAACTAACATTATGATTTGATGTGTGATACAGACCATCCATAAAGTTCCTGCTTCACTTCTGGTGAGTGAAATTCTAGTGTTTTACTTAGCACTAACTAGCAGGTAAATGTGTGTTGCACCTGTAGAGTTTATGAACGTAGCTTGCTAACCAAACTAGTTGGCAGTAGTTGATAACTGACACTCCACCCTTTCATCCACATAAAGGAACTTCTGGCTTCAAAACACAACATAGCAGTGGCAAAAAGGCTATCGTTGAAGCTTCAAAATTGCGAACATTGCTCGAAAGTTGTTCACCATATTGGATGTGGTGCAACCACCGGTCGCTAGGGAAAAACTTGTATTCCCCGACTGGTTGGTGAGTGGTTGCTGCCAGTCGCCACGTGAAATTGGTCACAAAGAAGGAACTGCACCAAAAATCTCTTTGCAGTTGCTTTGGTCACTAGCAGATTGCCACGGTTGCTCGTAGTTTGCATGGAAGACACCAGCTTATCTGCAAACACTGGCTAGCTACGAGCAGAGTGGTAGAAAAACTTGAAGAAGTGCGACTCAAACCCATAAGGGAGAACGTTTGCCTTCAAAGTAAAAGTCATGCCTCCCTGCTGAAGCAACACTTTTCAAAGGAACAACTTTAACTTTGAAGGTGAACGTCTCCATTTCTGGTTTGCTTCACACTTTTTTAAATTTTACTTGCACTCAGGTAGTAGTTAGCAAGCATCGGGGAATACACATTTTTCCTTAGTGACCTGTGGTTGCCAGGGGATCACTGACTGGTCTCGAGGCCTGTGTGACTGGGGCCTTATTCACTTGATCCTACAGCGTCACACATCCAAAATGGCAGACAAGTTAACGTCGTGTGGTTAGCAGTTACATGACTGCAAAACCTCAGTACCATTTATGGTAAATCCCCATAGACTCCCATGTTAAAACGTCAAAATTTGCAGCAGAAAGAACAATTTTTACAACCTGGTCCAAAAAATCTTTTTGCTCTCTATAGCTAATTTTTCCCTTTGTGCCAAGTGTTTGGATAAACTGCATGAGGCTTAAAGTTATGCATGTTTGAGGGCATGGCTGTTTTGTCTGTGGCTACAGCCTTGCTAATCAAGCTAGCTAGCATAGCTGATAACCTAGCCCTCCACCCTCTTGTACAAATATGGCCACTTTTGGCTTAACAGAAAAACAACAAAAAACAAACACATGGCAAAAGTGACAAAAAAATTAAGTTTTTAATATGGTAGTCCATCAAACCAGTGGGTAACATCACAATAACTACGTCCATTGTTTATATAAAAGTCTATGTATTTAGTCATAAACATCAAAAGTACTGGACAAATTAACGTTATTACCTGATAAGGATACAAGAAAAAAATTATAGCATTACAAACATTACTATAGTTCATCCTGAGAGGGATATGAATGTCTGATGCCAATTTTAATGTCACGCCATTCAAAAGTTTTGGGTGCTAGAGTGAGAGGATCTCCAAATTCCATAGGATTCATCTTTTCAATACATGGGATGTTAAAAAGTGGATGTAATCCCCCTCCATAAGCTGTGACTGTCTTTGCCATCATAGAGCCATGAAATTGCTCCCTGTAAGAATGAGCTATGCCTGCTTATCCTTTGGAGGTTTGTGGGAGGTTGGAATCGATCCCAGCTGACATTGGGTTATAGACGAGGTAAACCATGGACAAGCTGCCAGTCAATCACAGGGCTGACACACAGAGACAGACAACCATTCACACCTACACTGACAGCAATTTAGAGTCACCAGTTTACCTGAATGTCTTTGGATTGTGGTGTAGCTTTGAATGAAGCTTAAAATCACATACTCAGCAGCATACTACTCTATCAAGTATGAGGCTATAAGAAATATAGTATCAGCAAATTCAAATATTAAGGTAAATATTTAAAATGAACTGCAGCAACTAAATAAATACTACAACTATACTGTTCCTATGGAGCTACTCAAGACGTGTTCTCTATTTATTTTGATACTTCTGGTATTTATGGAAACTTTGGGATCACCACTAAAATTACAAATAATGTTTTTTGACTTTGAAGAATTTTAAGATGCACAGCAAGAGTTTGAACAGATGGACCAACTGGTGGGTCTGGCATAATGAACAGCATTAAAGATTCTATTTTTAAGGTGTCTGTCCTTCAAAAAGTAAAATCTCTGGCACAAAGGAAAGGATTTCTGGGAAAAAAATAAAAGAAGATCTTAGTACCAATGTAACTAAACAAAGAAAAGTACACACATTTTATAGAGTTTTTAGTCATTGCAGCTTACAGACAGACTTGAAAAACACATAGTGAGAGCAGAGTCACCTTCTGGTATTTTGTGTTGCCCATAATGGTGACAGATTTGTGGCTGCTCTGCCATCTGATAATGACCCACATCCCTCCAGGAGATACCGCATGCATGTTAGATATTGTGTTAATGCTTGTGTGTGTGAGTGCGTGTCCTTATTTAATTGTGGTATTATACAGCTGAACGCAATGATTTACACCCACACAGTTCAATTTACATGGGTAGAGTGGGCAGATAGCAGACAGGCACTAAAGATTTGACATTTACTAGATGGGATAATCACATCATTTGGGAGATAAAAGAGTCTTTGAGGAGTTGGAATGACTAGCAGAGTGTTCCATGTTTATAGAGCATATCTGAATATCTGACTGTTGTGCTGTTTGTGTGTGTGTGTGTGTGTGTGTGTGTGTGTGTGTGTGTGTGTGTGTGTGTGTGTGTGTGTGTGCTTACCATTCTGGCTGATGTTGGACAGGTCGGTGATGATTTTGTTGGCCTTCCTTCTCTTGTTAGAAGGGGCAGGAGTTGTAAGAGGCATGGCTGAAAAGCAAAACCAGCAAAATGTGTTTATAATAATAATTAATATTATCACCATTAACCCATCTACAGAGAGAGAGAGAAAAATACATGATACAGTCTAAAAGAAAATTTGATGGCAAATCTTTCTCCTGTATCTTATAGCCTTCAAAAGTTATTTGAAAACACTTCTGTATGAATTTCTTATCAAACTACTGCTTGCAAAGTCAAGTCCTCAAAAATGAAAAGAAACAGCAATCTATTAAATATTTGATATTTTTAAATCTTTGAAATTTAAAGCTGTACTAATGCAGATTTTAAATTGGATTATATGATTATGTGTAAGATGTAAATTCTCACATGTATTGGAAAACATCATCAAACTCTTCAGTTCCAGCATCCTTTTGCTCATTATTTGGGTTTCACAACCAGCAGTTTTACAGTTTAGTTCAGTCTTACTGCTCCTTTAAATTGTCCAAAGCAAACTGTTGCATTCCCTAAAAAGCTGTAATGAATCTACTGTTTGCCTGACATTAAGTATTTCTGTATTTCTGTATTTCCCTCAGAGGTTGGTAGGGACCAAAAAACACAAAAACACAAAAAACAAAGCTAAAAGGAGAGGTCATTGCACTTACATGCATCAGGGGACTAGCAATATCAATCCATATGAACACTGTTTTGTAACTCCTGAAGATGACAATAGGCAAATGTTTGCCAACTTTCAACAGTTAAAATATTTCAGTGTTTACATGCTCCTCTCAAGAAAAATGCAAGGAGCAAAGGTGGAAGGTAGTTAACCGTCCTATACTGCAACAAAGACTGTGTAGGTAAAAGTTTGGGGCCAGCGTGGAATCAGACTTTAACACAAGGGATCTGATGATTTTATGTTTCCAACTGACAACAAAATTGTATTTTTTTTAATCAAATACATATCAAATTAAAATAAGACAAAATTAGGACACATTGTATTGATGTTCTTAAGAAATAGCACAAACTAATCAGGATCCAGAAACTTAATTCATGCATGGTGTGGAGGCAGCTTTTAGCCTTGGACTTCTCTTGTTTTTAACAGTTTTGGAAGGCCAAGACTGTTTGTTGGACAAGAAATGTTCTTTTTTCATGTAAATTATTGGTTTACAGCATATTGCACCACCCCAGGTGGCCAAAAATGCTGATATCATGTATGTAATAAGCCACTGTATACTAAGGAGCAGTAAATATACAAGCCTTTGTTACATTATTATTATCAGTGTCACCAAATAGACAAGGCTAACTCTGCCTTGTGTCAAGCTAAGTTTATGACACTCTTTATTATCAACATGACTACATAATTGTTTTTTTGTTCTGTATAAGACTTTTTATGTGACTAAATTCACAAGACTTGAATCAGTGTTCACTTTAAAAGCAGTATAAATGAATATTAAGGGTTGCTGCCTGAAGGTTAGCTCAGATAGATAGTCAGATAGTCAGACAGATATTAGCAACAAGATACTGACTGGCAGTGGAATGTGAAACAGTAAAAGTGTGAAATATTCAAGAAGAAGATACAAAGTTACTCCCAAGAGATTTTTATGTATGATTAAGTTGCATATCAGCCCCAACAGAATTTCACTGGGTTCCCTAAATAAATGAAATCCTCTTTAAACATAAAGTTTAACCCCTGCATGCCCTTGTGGTCACTAACTCCAGGTGGAAGCTCACGCCTGTCTTGACTAACCACTCAGATCGAGCCTGGCAGTGTATCGCTGTCAATTGCTCAGGTCGAAAGCAATTAAGTGAAGCTGGAGGTGAGTCCTAGTAAGAGAAAAAGCAGGAGGGCCTGTCTACAGGGAGACAGTTAATGTAATTGCTTTTCATCTGCTGTAATTGAAGCTCGTTTCCTAGCCGGGGATTCAGTCCTGAGTGAGCTATTTTTACGAGCCCATGTTCTATAGCACTCTGGTGAGTGGTACTGTCATCAGCACGAAACATACATATAAATTCACCACCACCACACACACAAACATAAGCACACACACAGATTTGCACTCAAATAGCTTTTCTCTTGTGATTAATGTGACTCAGTGGCTGGTGGATTAAAAACTGGAGATTACAGGTGTTTTTGGATTTTCTCTGGGAAATGCAAGATGGAGGCAAAGTGCTGCGTTGATGCAACTACAGGAGCTGAGTGTGAGGGCCTGGGTCCTGTTACTGCCTCTCTAAGTGAAGAGGGGCTCCTGTCCCCAACGAGCAGCCTGTTTTAGCTCCAGATAAATCTCGAAGAGACAGCTGGGGAGGAAGGGCATCAGTCAGCACATTCCCAAATACACACAAACATCCTCGCGAACTAAAAACTCCACTGGAGAAGGCCAGATTCCTCAGCAACTGCGGTGTTAGGTAAGACGTTTTGGGAGAGGAGGTGGAAGAAGTTGACCTCCAGCTGGCTCTCATATTCAGATTTGATTTAATTTAATTTTAGATTATCTACTAAGTCAAAAAAGTGTAAAAAGTAACACAGTTCTCAAAGCATGCGTTAATTTAAAGGTTCTCTTGAACAGTTACTGTCTTTTACCATAGCAAACAGTCCAATCTGCAGTGTATTGCTGAGCATCTGCTGTTGACATTCATTAATTCATCCAGTTACAGAGGGCTCATCAGGCCACAGATGGGAGCTCCTCCTGCAGCCAAAATCTGCTGACCACAGAACGCCAGCGAATTTAACTGGAACTGTCTGCTTATACTTAAACAGGATCGCAAACTATCTGACAACTCAGTGGCCATCGATTCCAGATAATCCACAAACATCCAAGGCATGTGTGAGAAAGGTTTGAATGGGTTTTATCTATGCTATCACACATTTTCACTTCTCCAATGTCTTACCTACAAGATCCGGGTATCCACAGGAAGACAAAGGTCCCAGAGGATGAGGAATCTAAATTTCCAGGTAGATTTGTATCCCAGAGCTAATATTGTGCTGCCTGCCCTGCTGTTCACCCCGCAGAGAGTGAAACCCTGTCTGGAGGGCTGCAGCAGGGGTGGGGTGAATTGAGTAGAGGGTATAGAGGGAGGTGGGTGGGGTGTTTTGAGCTCAGAAGTCAGTAATGAGGTACATTTTTTTTTTTGTTTCATGCATCTATCAACTTAAAAAAAATCTGAAAGTTGTAAACAAAACTTGATTCTTCGTACTGTGTATATTTTGGTTCACTTAGAACTTTTTGAATATGGTAACTCAATGCAAAGCAGTAATTAATTATTTAAAATATGTGAGGGTTTTGTTGAAACTGACTACAGCTATGAGCTATTTACCAAATGCAAAACTGATAAAGAACTATTAAATATTATATAATATTTTTATAATATTAAATATTATTTAAAAAATACAAACAAACTGTCAACCATGCTAAACCTTCTGCTTTCACAGGCTTTAAAGGTCAACATCCACATAGCAGGGAGGCATTTATTAGTGAACAGCCTCTTCCACCATTAAGGGGAATGAAATAAATTCAACTCTTCATACATGCTATGATGACGACCATAAAGACACAGCATAAGTTGTTTCAGCCAACCATCACTGTTCATTTTATGTCATCATGTCAGCTCTCTTTAGAGTTTGAGGTTTTTTTTTCTTGTTTTATTTTGACAGTATTTTGTACCTTTTGCTTCCTTTGTTTGTCTGGTTTCCCACCTTTGTAATTATCTGCTCCACTGTAACTGTGCCCACCTGTGCTTCCACGGTGTCCTGCATTTCTGTTTAAGAACTACAACTTCAATTACAACATTTTGCTTGTAATATCCATTACTTGCTACTAACAAAAAGGTTTCTGTTTATCTGTAAGGGTTAATCTCCTCAGGACAGTTGTTCCAGTTTGCAAAGGTCAAGATGGTATTGATGCCAATGCCATTACTGGTTCTGCTTGTAAGTCTGGTTCTTTACTGATTCCCTTGTTGATTCCCAATCGAAGCCTACGCGGGTTTTTAGCATCAACACAACTGTTTTATTATCTGAACACAGTTTAGAAACAGAGGGGGAAAAAAGCATCAAAGGCTCTACTCTCCTGAGTAGTTGTCAGAAAAACTTTCAATAAAAGGAATTGCCAAGCTTGGAGGCATGTGGTTCGATTGGATTCGGCAATTTGGAACCAGTTCATGATTCCTGGAGGATTTGTGTTTGTATCACAGATATATGCTAATTCTTAGAATCTGAATTCATTGCCCTGGCAACCAGTGAATCCCTGAGTTTCACCAGTTGCCAGGATATGATACAAAGATTGGTAAAATGATTTTCAGTGAATATCTCCAGGCTCAGATTAACTAGTCCAGCCTCTTTTGACTGCAGGTGAATGTGGGCTTTTGGTAACAAACAAAAGAGAATAGAAAGAGAGTTTGTTGAAGTTTGTTTACCTGAGGCATTTATGCTCTTATTTGTATCTTTCACGCCCCCTCTGACAGGTATTTGCCCTTCACCTCACAAACCTTTGGGAGTGATTAGCAGCTTCAAGTGTTGTTTGTGCATAGCAGAAGTTATACCTGTATCCTCTTCAGCTTTTTGAATTCAACCAGTAAGTCATTATTTTTACACAGGTGCAACTGTGGGAAGAGACTATCTCTGTTTTTTATGTTTTGTTCAGGTAAAAAGATTTGGGTTGTCCAGCCCTCTGGGATGAACTGATCATCTGGAATAGCCAAAATTTCCTCAAAATGAAAAATATTTTTTAAGCAGCTGTAATCCATATTTATACAATAGCAATGTATTAAATGACACACTGAAATGAGTCTCTTGTACTAATGAATATACAGAGAATTTTTCATCTAAAACTGCAGCTTTCCATCAGCTTTACAGAACCTTAGTTATGTTTGTAACCACTTACATGGCATTGTTTTCAGACATAGAAGGCAACTTTTTTAGAGAAAAGCCTCCAGATACTTTCCTGGAGTTGGTAGAGACCAAATACAAAGCTAAAAAAGAGCGATAATTGAACTTACATTTAGCCAGTTTTCAAAAACATCCACTATGAGTGACAGTTTTGCTCCACTTAAATATTAAAACATCTTATTAAAACATTAAACACCTATAGCATTTCTCTTTAACAAAGCTAACATTCTAATGTATCATAGCATATGCTGTTTAGTACTAAAAAAGAAAAGTACTGAAAAGAGAAGCATAAAAGAAACGTCAGCAATTTTCTGTGAAAGATTTCATTCAGTACCCTTCAGATACTGTCTGACTCAGGATCGCAGATGACAAATACAGAGTGAAACACTGCTGGGGAGGTCCTGAAACTGAATGGGTCAAGTGGCCTTAACACAAAAGTGTGTGTGTATATCTGGGCTGTAAATCCATCAGGGAATCTAACTCACTTTGAGCACCTACTACCAATATTGTTGGTTATTTCAAATTTACCTCTAGCAATACTTTATTCAGCCAAATAAAAATAGAAAACAATAAAGGAACAATGTTTATTTTTAAATAACCCAAATTAAAAAAGGTGCACAATCTGTCCAGAGTGCCCCTAAATCCTAAATGCTTGACTCTGCTGACCCAGAAACCTGGTGTATGTGAGGGAAGAGCCTCTTTGGCAGAGGAACAAGAAGAGATGGGATGTATGAGGTAGCACTTCCCCTCCTCTCTCAATCACATTGTAAAAAGGCCATCAGAATTAAGAGTCAAGCGCTGGGCCAAATAGCTGGAGATTAACGGCTCCAAAAATAGGTGAAATGGGCTGTGTGTGTGTGTGTGTGTGTGTGCCACTGAAAAACAGAAGAATTAACAGGGAAGAGGATGGGGACCAAAAGAGAGAGAACTGTAGACATTTGGTGAAAGGACGCTTTAGTTGTTATATAGGTGAAGTTCTAGCTTTTATGCAGTTTTAAATATCCAGTTATCTAGTTTGAAGAAAAAATAATGTGCTGCACACTGAGAGGATTTTATTCGTATGTGTGTTTTCCCTTCCACATAGCAGCTAAACTTACCTTTGGACCTGAAGAGGACTAAAGTTTACAGCTAAAGTTAGCCCTGTCTGTCAACTGATCCCAGTCAAGGGTTAAAGGTTAGATCCCTTTCTGTGGCCATGGTTGGGTTTCACAGCTCCAAGGCCATCAGGTGGCTGTCAATAAAACACTTTGAAATGTACGCTAACAAAACTACAAGGATGTCCTTGTAGTTTTGTTAGCGTACATTTCAAATGCAGCAATCAATCACTGAAGCAGCAATAACGGGAGAAAAAAGGAATGTATGCATTTGAGATTATTATCCTCCTCTTAGTCAGTTGGTTTACCAAATATTCTGTATATTTTCAGGATATTTAAAGAATAAGAGAGTCAGGTGCATATTACAGTTACATTTTTCTGACATTTTACCAATAAACAGTAAAATCTGGGGCGAGACAAGGTAGGAGACCATAAACTGTAGTGGTGGAACATGTCTGGATGACAAATCCTGCTGTGCCCCCATGTGGTGAAAGTTTAAACTACTATTAAAAACACTTTCTTGATGCCTTTTCTAGTGCTTTTATGTCTGATGTAAAGAAAATCCCTGAATCCTGGGAGAACAGTTGAGCCACTGGAAGGATCGATAAATGCTCACAAAAGAGAGAAAATGGGAAAAACTAATGGGAGGAGGAGATACAGGGCACCAGTGTGGGAGTGGGTGGTGACGCGAGTGACACAGGGAGAAATCGAATGACAGCTGAGGTGAGTCATGTCTATTTTTATTCAGCCGCATGTCTCTGTGGAAAAGAATCACAGCTAAACAGACATGTTATCGCTCTCTTGTTTCATATCAACTGATGAGAAATCAAATCTACTGTAAAAAGCACTTCCCTGGAAAACTACAGAAAACAAAGCACATGCACTGCTGTAGAGTGAAACTACAAAAACACACTCATCAAACACATTCTTAGAATATATTTATCACAGAGAGTAACAGCAGCTACTTCCTGTTTGTAAAGCAGCTTTTCGAATAGCATAGCAACAGGTATGTTTACAGACTGTGAAGTTGAAAGATTTTTACACACATCATTTCTACTATGCCACTTTATCCTGTACTTCCTATGTTTTCCTTTTCATCTTTTTCCTATCCTTATCAACATCACTGTCACTTTTTATCATTACACATCCTCTATTCTTCTGTTTTTATGTTTAAATTTACACAACTTATTTCAGTTTATTCCAACATCTCTCTTTCTGCCCTTTTAGCCTATAGTTGATTTCCATTTCTTAAACCTTTAAGTTTCCACACTATTGTACCATTTCAGAATGCAGTTTCCTTTATTTATTGTATAACCAAATACTTTGGATAAATAAGTCAAGGAGATTAAAAGATAAAATTCTCTACATGTGTAGCCAATCCAAGCAGATCTTGTGATAAATAATGTGGTGGATAAAACCCCTAACTGCAGCCTTAAAAGACAATATTGCAATACTAAAAATACATGTTTAAAAAACAAATATTGTTCTGTGTTCCTATAGAGCCCTTATTCATTTTGTCCAGACAAGTATTTATTCAGTGCATGGTGGAGCTGGGACGCCAGACGCAAGGCTGCAGACCCAGGTTGGAAGTGCTGAACCTAGGCCTGGGGACCCTGCTAGGTGGAGTGTTGCCAGAGGCCAGCTGAGAAGGATCAGCAGGGCCTAGGGGACTTAGATTTGGGGCACTCTTAAACTGCCTGTTAGCCTGTGCAGCACTGGAGGGCTGAGAGTGGGAAAAAGTAGGAGGAGAAGCATGAGCAGAGGAGAAGGTAGGTAGCTGAGGGAGTGGGGCAGTAGGTGCAGGAGGTGGTGGGGGAGACAAAGGGGAGGTGGCCCATTGAGGCTGGTAAGGATGAGACAGAGGTGGATAGCACTGGAAGGGTTTGGCACCTTCACTGGGTGGAGGAGACATGACATCAGAGCGCCGCAGGGGCTCCCCAAGCGTCGTAGCTGATCGAGGTACAATAACATTGAGGGCGGGCCCTGTGGCTGTCGGTGGGGGTGTGGAGAAGCGCTTTACCTCACAGACTCGTGCTGTTTTCTGAGGACCACCTGTCATTCCTCTCTGCTGCTGATGGGTGGAGGTGTCTTGGGGAGCCCCACCTCCATAGCTGAACAAAGAAGAGTTGAGTTGGTAGGGCTGGTGGCTCATAATGTCCACAGGCTTCATGCTTGCTTTCTGCCCTTTAGATCCAGCTGTCCTAGATTTTGTGACCTCAGGTTTCTTCTGTGCCTTAGGAGGGCAGGAGGGAGAGAGAAGAGGGTTGTAGTTGATGGGAGGGGGAGCACGGATGTTGGGTGAGTACTTCCAAGTGGCAGGGAGGGAAGGTGTGGGTGAGGGTTCCCTTGTCTGGGCAGGAGAGTAAGGGGCTGCAGCAACAGATGGAGATCGTTCTACAATGTACCGATCCATCCTGTTCTGTCTGCGAGCAAACAGCTGACCTCCTTTCCCTGCCAGCTGTGGCACCTGAGGGGCCTGCGGTTTGAGGGCTACAGGGGGTGGTCTGGATCCTCGCTGAGCCTGCATAAAATTGCATGCCTCTGCCCCCAGCCTCAGCCAGTCCTCTTCAGGGCCTGATTCATGCCCAGCCTCCCCACTGGGTGTAACTCCAGATTCACCACCCGGGGTTCTCCCAAAGCGGTCATCCATGTTCTGGACCATTGACAGCAAGTCCGGGTTTGGGGACACATCTCTGTTCTGGACTGCGCTGAACATTGGCTTCTTGTCGCTACGACGACGGGCCTCTTGCAGGATGCCAGTGCGAGCGGCTGGGACTGAGATGCGTTGCTCACGTGTCACCAGGGAATCAGTGACAGGAGCCTGGGCAGGTGATGTAGCATCTGTCATGTTATTGTAGGTATGGACAGATGGAGATGGAGGAGGTTGGGTTGCAGGAGGAGGTGGGGTGGGTTGGACAGGGAAAGAGGTCTGATTAAAATCAGGGGGATGTGGTGGGGAAATGAGAGGAGCTGAAATGCAGTTGGAGGGGGGTTGATTAGTAGAAGCAGGGGGAGAGAGGTATGACGGTGGAGCTGGAGGGGAGAAGGGTTGAGCAGATGAGGGACATGACAGAGAACCTGCAGAGGGAGAAAATGGGGTGGAGGGGGAAGCATGCACTCCAGGCTGTGGAGAAAATATGTGTGCTGGAGGCTGTGAAAGAGGTGCAGATGATAGAGAGGAGGGAGGTAAGAGAGCTGGTGGGGGAGAGTTAACAGAGGGTGAAGTGTTGCTGGTGTTATTTCTTGGAGGGATATACAAAGAGGTGCTAGACACAGCTCTCCTTGCATCTGATGGAGGGTGCGAAGTTGGGATATTCATTGTGGAGACAGCGGCCACAGGTTTGGATACCATGGTTATGGGTGTGGGTTTGGGTTGGGGAGGCCGGAACATCACAGAGGTTACAGATGCACGAGAAGGGGCGGACCCAGAGTTAAAGGGCCGCGCAGTACGGTTCAGAACTGCAGGGTTAGGAGTGAAGCTGGTGTTATTGTGCGAGTCTGTGATGGAGTTGGGACTACGATTAGGAGTAGAATCAGGGTTGCCGTTTTGACTTCGGAGGGGTGTGTGAGAGGGCGGGCTCAGAACAACACTAGCCCTACTGACAGCTACTGAGCCCCCATTTGTCAGGACCACAGCTGGAGGAGACATGTTGGAAGCGTGGTGGTTACTGACTGGCTGCTTTGTGAGGCTTCTCTCCAGTCTTGAATCTTGATAGGCTGAGCTTTCCAACCCTGAGCCCTCCAACCCTGGGCTTTGATAGGCAGATGTCACAAGTCCCAGAGTCTGAAAAGTGGGGTTGTCCAGTTCTGCGTTCTGATTGGTTGTTGGAGAAATCGGTGTGATTGACGGGCAGGCAGAGCTCCTTCTATCCAGCAGGTCCAGATAACCAGTATCCCACGTAGGGTCAAATGATCCAGAGAATCCCTCTTCCTCAACTTCTGAGCCACTTAGGATGGAACTTCCTCCTTCTTCCTCAGTCTCTCCTCCTGTCTCCCCTTCTGTGTCCCCTCCTCTATCTCCCTCAGCTTTGCCAAAGCAGGTGAGTGTGTACTTCTTGGCTCTCTGTCGGCGTTTCTTGAACATAAGCACCCCTTTCGAGTTGGGGTTGGGAGCATCAGTGAGCAGAGATGCAATAGAGCGGCATTTAGAACGAGCTTCTTTCACCTGTTTTTCTACCAAACTTTCCCCACGCTGTAACTCTGCAAGACAAGAAGAGTACAGAAATAAATCCACTGAAAGAGTTCAGAAACAAAGGGGAGAACCAGTAATGGGAATTTTGATGAGTACAAAAAAAGACACAGGCGACAAATAGAGGAAAGATAACAGTGTGATAGAGTGAGTAGTGGCTGATTAATGCAGCATTATCACAGTGAGGAGCTGCAATGAGCAGTGACAGACAGGAGTGTGTGTTGTGGATTTAGAACAAAGAATTCCTGCTGCTCTCCAGAGCTGAGTCACATAGTCCAGGAAGGTTAAATCACAGTCTCTTCTGCACAAATTCTTGACTGTCCCTCTGTGCCTGTGTGTATGTTGCATGGTTGTAGGGACTTAAATCTATTTATGCAGTTACATTTTGGTACAAAAGTCCCCTTAATATAAATCATAACATTTTAGGTTAAAGTTAAAGGCAAACTTAGACTTAGGTTAAGGGTAGGGTAAAGGGCAGTTTTAGGGTGAGTCATCAGGAGATTAATGCAATGCAATGCAGTGTAGTGTCCTCTGAAGTGATGAAAACACAACTGTGTGTTTACAGTAGCATGTGCACATTTGTGTATCTCTGCTTAGTCCAATGCTATTTGAGTCTTTTTAGTATCTTGGCTCACCTCACATAAATATGCTACTGACACAACTGTAGACTGATGCAGCCTCTGGCACACACAACATTGTATAATGTATTAAAACCAATAACAGTGAAAAGGCACTACTCCGGTAGCAAACTTATTTCAAAGGTCAGATATTTATACTATATATACTATATCCTCAGCAAATCTAGATCTAACAACATTTTAAGCAGGACTAAAAGTCCACAGCCGTACTTGCAACCCTATACATGTGTGTGCAGAGGCTGATGGGGATGTTGTACTTTTATCAGTATTTGATATTTAGTACAAATGAAAAATCTGAGTTGATGATGGCACTCAGAAAGCTTTAGTTATTACCAGTGTTACTGCAATTTATCCCGAGGGGGAAAGTAATATCAGTAGCACTTTATAATACACCCCGCAACCTAATTTCTTAACATTCACCATGAATGTAATTCTTCAGATTTCAGGGTGTAATTTTCAATACCTAAAATACTTTCTACTTCCCAGTGATAGATACTTAAAATGCAGGTAAAATTGAACAAGGAAGTAACAATTTGAGCTTTTAAAGAAAAAAAGATACAAACTATAATCTATAAGTAAGAAGTGATTACCCATGCTAAGGCTCCTCCCTTTCAAAACTCTCTCTACCTGTAAACACAATGACTGAACCATATTAGAGGCTGCACCACAAGATGTTGTCTAATTACAATATAAAAAGGGGAGGTTAGAATACTCTGTAATACAACCCGGACCCCTACTAATAATAATCTGTAATTACAGTGTGAGAAAGGGAAACACTGGAAACATTGTTTGTCTTTTCCTCATGCTGTGTGTCTCCTTTCCTTTAAAAATACAAATTGTTTCTTGTTTGTTCTACTTTAACCTACATTTTAGGTATCATTAAATTCAAAACACATTAAATTAAATTGAAAAATTTTTTTGAAATTACACCATAAGTCATGGGCTGTATTATGAAGTGCTACTGCAAGGTCTGTACCAAATTTCATGGCAATCCATCCAAACAGTGGGACATAGCTGACATGTCACTATAAAGTATAGCTACTGGTAGTGTCAGAACAAAGGTCAGGAGATCACTGAAGATATTAGGGTTCATCCTCAGGGGAACATTACATTTATTAGTATTAAGAAAAAACATTCTAATCCCTTAAATGGTTGTTGAGATATTTCAGTGTGGATCAAAATAGTGTACCACCAAAAGCATCCCTTGCCATCCATAAAGCCATGCCAACAGTATGCAGGATTAAAAATAACGACTGATAATTTGTAACTTCTGTTCCATTTAATATTTGCATCAAGTATCCAGCCCAGATTAAAGAATAATTTGTCTCCACAGCACAGAATAACAAGTTCTAGGTCATTTCAGCATAATCAGTCAAGTATGCTTACATGACTCAGAAATTTGGTAATTCTTCTGGATCTGAAAATAAAAAACAAACATTTCACTCCAAACTGATATGTCTTCCATTGTGTCTGTATGTAAATTAACTTAAGTCTACTTCAAGGGTGCCATTTGTCTTACCTGCATACACAGTGCATGGGACTGTCTGTCCACCTACATCTGAACCTGTAGAAGATGTGAGGTCCCTCATCTCACGAGTGTGAGTGTGTGTGTGTCCTTAACCACCCTCAGACCCTCCCACACACACCCTAACAGTGTCCAAGTCTGGTTTGAGTGGGGAGCCGTTTAGTCCCTGTCTTCCAGCCCTTCTCTGAGGGCACAGCCCATGTAAAGACCTTTGTCTCTGTCCAGCACCAAACCGACACATGATGTCAGCCCTCTATTCCTGTCAGTCTGACAGGCATCAAACACCTGTCCGGTCTCTGTCACAGACACACACACACACACACAAGGATGGGAAGACCCCATCACCGGAGGATATTTAGACACCAGCGTCAATGTGGTGTGTACATGTGTGTGTTTGTGTGTATGAGTTCATAAAGCCAATTATAGGTTATAAAGGAAAGTGTGGTCATAACTCTTTGCTGATGAGCTGTTCTCTGCTGCTGACACCTCACACCTGAGTAACACTGCACACACAGACACATAACTCTTTAGCCGCAGAGCTAATAATCCCATATCTAAAGCCAAAGGCAATGTGTGTGTGTGTGTGTATTCGTAACACGAGAAAGGGCAGCTCCCTGGACACCAGAGTCATGATTTGTCCTATAGCAAAGCCCTCACTGTACACCAAAGTCATTCAGGTCTACAGCTTCTTGTACTGGATGACAGATCCTTCATTTCTGCAGTGTTTGCTCATAAGAAAACAGAACTCAGTCATTGCATAGCTATTAGCTTTAATCACCTATCATCCTTATTGCCTTGTTGAAATGATAAGCTAACTAGACAGGGCAAAGACAGCTTAAAGGAGTTGTTTGGCATGTTGGGAACCATGTTTATTTGCTTTCTTGGAAAGAATTTTGAGTGAAGATCAATAGTGCTCCCTTTAATGTACATTAAAAATAATGTAAATTGAGCTACAGCATAAAAACAGTTAGCTTCCAAAGACTTCCGAAGTCAAAACAGCTGTACTGGCTTTGTCCAAAGTTAACAAGATCTGCTCTCTAAAGATCACTAATTAACACAACATATTTTCTGTTTGTTTTTTTGTTTTATATTTAACTATTCCCTTAAAATGAAATCTCAACATCACAGCAAAGCAAAACTTAACATGTATGTCTATGTGTGAGTGTTTGCAATGTGCTATTTACAGTTTACACTTTATTAGATACACCTGTTCAACTGCTTGTTAGCACAAATATCTAATCAGCCAATCATATGACAGCAACTCAATGCATTTAGGTGTGTAGACATGGTCAAGACGGCCTGCTGAAGTTCAAAGTGAGCATCAGAATGGAGAAGAAAGGTGATTTAAGTGACTTTGAACGTGGCATGGTTGTTTTTGTCAGACGGGCAGGTCTGAGTATTTCAGAAACTGCTGATCTGCTGAGATTTTCCTGCACAACCGTCTCTAGAGTTTACAGAGAATGGTCAGAAAACAAGACAATATCCAGTGAGCGGCAGTTCTCTGGGTGAAAATGGCTTGATGATGTCAGAGGTCAGAGAAGAAGGGCCAGACTGCTTCAAGCTGACAGGAAGTCAACAGTAAGTCAAATAACCACTCGTTACAATCAAGGTATGCAGAAGAGCATCTCTGAATGCACAACATGTCGAACCTTGAAGCAGATGGGCTACAGCAGCAGAAGACCACAATGGTTACTGCTCCTGTCAGCTAAGAACAGGGAAATGAGGCTACAATTCACACGGACTCCCCAAAATTGGACAACAGAAGATTGGATAAACGTTGCCTGGTCTGATGAGTTTCGATTTCTGCTGCAACATTCAGGGTCAGAATTTGGTGTAAACGATATGAAAGAGTGGATCCATCCTGCCTTGGATCAACAGTTCAGGCTGGTGGTGTAATGGTGTGGGGGTTATTTTCTTGGAACCCTTTGGGCCCCTAAGTACCAACTGAGCATCTTTTAAACGCCACACCCTACCTGAGCATTGTTGCTGACCATGTCCATCCCTTTATGATCACTATGTTCCCATATTCTGATGACTGCTTCCACCAGGATAATGTGCCATGTCACAAAGCTCAAATCATCTCAAACTGGTTCCTTGAACATGACAGTGAGTTCACTGCACTCAAATGGCCTCCACAGTCACCAGATCTCAATCCAATAGAGGACCCCTGGGATGTTTTGGAACAAGAGAGTCTCATCATAGATGTGCAGCTGACAAATCTGCAGCAACTTTGTGGTACTATGTCAATATGGACCAGCCTCTGAGGAGTGTTTCCCGCACCTTGTTGAATCTATTCCAAGAAGAATTCAGGCAGTTCTGAAGGCAAAAGAGGGTTCAACCCAGTGTTAGCAAGGTGTGCCTGATAAAGTGGTCGGTGAGTGTATGTGCAGCTGGATGGTGCTCTGAGTTCCAGCTCTGGAACAGCAGGCTCAGGTAAGCTTAAGCCCCTTAACCCACACTGATGAAGAACTATCTCAAAAGAAGTAAGTTGCTATCAAAGATGAGATTAGCAGCTCCAAAATGGAACACAGTGCACAGAAATTCTACAAGCATGATCCAGGATGAAACAAAGAGCATCGATGATCAGGAGGATGCTACGAGACCCGAGGAGAATCTTGGATAGCAAAACAGAGCTAAGCTCAAATTCCAGACTGCCAGGCAGCTGCTTGCTAACCAACCAGGTGTCATAGGTGTAACAGATGTGCCAGTCAGCTGACAGTAATATCAGATCATCATAACTTCTCAAACCCAAAAGGGATGACAACAGAATGATTGTTCTGTCCAACCAACACGATATTGTAATTACAGCAATATCGAATTAAATCCTTGCTTAAAAGAAACTGGATCCAGCATTTCCCGTGACAGACATTTGTTCCTTTCCTTTCCTTTGTGATTTAACTGATTCACTGGGCTGCAGATAAACCTCAAGAAGTCATTTGCTATTTTTTTAAATAAATAAAACACTTGGAATTTTCATATTTGTAGTTTAGTTTGAAATTGCCATTAAATATTTACATTAAAAAAGAAACTGAATTTTTTATGCAAAGCATAGGGATCTAAAAATGAGATGTCATTTTCTACCTATTTTTGATACAGAACTCGAGGTGTAGCTTGTTACTGGTCAGAGAGAGCTAAAATGAAGGAGTGGCTTTCAGGTAGAAAGGAATGCTATTAATAGAGCATGAATGAAACACAGAGAAGAAAATACTTCTACATCATAGGCTTGTGTGCTGATCAGAGATTAAAGGTTTGGGTGGGCCACAGATTTTAAGAGTTTAAAATTAGTTTTTCAACAGTGGGATTAATGATTGAACCAACAAACCATCATTTCATGAACAGAATCATAGGGAATTTACTGATACATGTGAACAGATGAAACACATTTGTACGACTTTCACATACGCACACACTGACATAGTTGCATCTAGCCTGTCAATCAGACGTTTCAATAGCTATAAATACAGCCACCAAGGCAAATGCTTTGCATGCTGACAGAGGAGATATGCTGCTGTTTCAGGGGACAGAAGAGGGGAGGTGGAATACCTCTGTGGGTATCTGGTTTATCTCAGCCCATCACCACCAGCCTGTAAATATACACTCCAGTTACAAGAAATGGCCACTAGAGGGTGATTTAAGACAACGCAGCTAACTGCAGCAGATTCCTTTGGAAACACCAGAGAGAATCTTAGGAATTTTAATTAAAATGCAAAAACACTAATGGTCAAGCTGCTTTACCAGGACACTGGAGACACTCCTGTTTTGGTTAGCAGCTGGTGTATTATTATGAAACTTAATAGAAGAAGTTCAGATACAGCTACACAATATTACATCAAAGACCCCAAAGTCGTTGGTTAGAATTTTAATGGGCAGAAGTTACATTCACATACAGAGCATGCTGTTAAGTATTAGCACTCTGTCAATTACAGATCATTTTCAAAGTCAGTGTGATACATTGTTTCAGTCATTCCTTTATTAACAATTTTTTAACAAGAAATGCCATAAATCAAACTTTTTGTACACAAAACTGGACCATATAATTGTAAATGTCCTCATTACTTTTCACTACTTTAAGAGATCACTAAGCTTTATAATTAAAATATATACTCACTGGCTTGCCGTGCTTTGTCCATGTAGGTGGTGGAGAGTTCATCACTTACAGGTATCTGCTGTGGTCCCACCATGGGCACCAGATGTTTGCCAGACCCCAACATCAGAGCCTCTTTTGCCCGTTCTGGAGACACTAGGGGCGGGCAGGCCAGCCCAATGCAGCCCCCTGCCTCCTGGAAGCCACTGTCCCCTTCTCCCTCTGCTTCTACCTGATCAGGGGTCGGGGTGATTGTGTGAGGGGTCAGAGTGTGCAGGGTGTGTGTAGGAGTGGTCCATTCTGTCTGGTGGGGCTGATAGATGAGCTCTCTGCGAGGAACACCAGCAGCACACTGACCATCATACATCGCTTGCGAAATAAATCCTGCATCTGTAGCGCTCTCATACCTTATAAATAAAAAGAAAGAGTAACAATATTATTTTATTTCTTCCTGAATTTATAGTTCTGATAAGGCCATAAGTCAAAATGCCAAGTTGTACTTTTTCAAATCTCACTCATATAACACAAGCTGGAAAAGCAGTACAGTAAAGATTTTCCCTAATTTCCAACAAAATAACTTTATATCTGATAGACTGGACTCCTTTATTTTAGCAAATTGTCTGAGAAAGCAACAGTTTGTTAGCAATTATTCTAAACACTAACAAAACAGTTAAAAATGTATTTTATAGTAAACTTTCTGTTACATATGGACAGAAAACCATAGCCCAACTTTCTATTGGAAAATTCAGTGTGAACAGGGGTGGAACTTCAGGTCTTTGTCTCTTACCCACTCATCTCTGAGGTTTCCTCCTCCTCTTGTTTGTCGTAGCGTGAAGGTGAACGTGCATGAGGAGGTGTGCGACGGTGGCGACGGTGTGTGCGTGAATTTGTGTCTGCATCACTGTCTGTTTCTCCGTAGTAAGCCTCACTATCTGGAGGGGAAGTAATACCCTGGGGTATCTTGACAGAGGAGAGGATGGACAAACTGTTGGAGTTCAAGGTGTCTGCAGGAGGAGACAGGACCCTCATGGAGGAGCAGGGGGATGCAGAGCGACCAGAATAAGATGAGCACTGGAAGCCAGAAGGGACCCTGAAATCACACAGATGTCAAGTTGTGAAAATACGGTAATATGGAAACAAGATCAAAGACTGTGTCATGTGTGGGTCTGTGCTCTGACCTTTTAACCCTTAGATTTAGTGTGTTGCTCTGTTTATCTATGAGGCTCATGGCCTCAGCATGACTGAGCTCTGCACACGCATGATCGCCAATGGCCACCAGCTCATCTTGTTCCTTCAGTCCAGCTCGGCATGCTTTGCTGCGCTTGCGTACCTAACGACAGAAAAATGGTTAATAAGACATTTATATTTGTGGCTGTGTAAAGGCAGAGTGGACATATCATTTAATCTTTGCAGGCTCTACTTTGATTCGCATGATCTTTTACACTTTATTTGCTATTTGACTTTTTAGGCCAGCAGGTCCCCCCTGTTTATGCTCTTAACCCCTTTAAAATGAGCAATATCAATTTCAACGTGTTGTTACCTATTATACACTGAACCCTAATTCTTTCCAGTGGCTAAGCCTTACGTATCCTTGCTGCCACTGGTGTGTGAGTATGGGTGTTCACAGTACATAACCAAGTCAACAAATTACACATTTGGCACAAAAAAATATATAATTTTTTAAAGTTTGCTCAGAATAAATATTCTTTTTTCTGCTTCCCTATCCATTACTTGCACACATTTGTCTTGCACACCTTTGTAGGAAGATCTACGGTGTACAGTATATTGTCTTAATACTAGTCTTGCACAGATTTTAGCCTTTATAATGTCTTCTCTTCTGCTTTAAAAAATGAATGCACTCTCTGGAACTGTATTTCTTGCAGATTTTGAAGCTATAACCTTTTTTTTTCCCATATAAAGCTTTTCAAATAAAGCTTAGAATTTGAATCCACCCTCTGACTTTTTCTGCAATGGAGGGCACTGAATTTATTGACTGAACTCGATCACATTACAAACATTCTGGCTTTTTCCACATGGCTGTATTTGGGTTTTTGTTTGTGCTGTTTTTGCTAGTTTAAAGTAGGTGGTCTAAGTAACAGTAGTAACTGTTGCAGTTTTTTGTGGACTAACTAGGATTCAGGAGCATTTTTATTAGACCCTGTATGATACTGGATTTTGTGGCTGATGCTGATACAGATTTTTAAGTCAGTAATAAAAGTCTAATATTGATGAATTTACCATTTTTCTTTGTAATATATACAGCATATTTTCTATAGCAATGTATAATATATTTGATGCTAGCAATTTAATGTGCGATCACCTTGAGTGTCTTTTTTCTGTATTATGTTGTGTTGTAAAAAGGATTTTACATCAGCACATATCAGACAGCATTTACATGGTTAGTGTTATATCTGTGATAGGCCAATACTGGCCAGTCCCACTGACAAAACAAGTCAGGATTGTTTGGGGTGACTGTCATCAAAACCTGGTCTAACCTATACTGCCTTGATTGAGGAATATTTGTATTTTTTTTTTCTTAATAAAATAAACACTGAAAAATATTTTTTATGAACTTGATTGTTTCTGCACAGGTGCTTTAACTCTGTCAAGTATGGACCTTGTGTTTTGAGGGTAGGTTTTTTTTTTGTTTGTTTTATTGTTTTTGTTTTTTTTAACTTCAGCTTTTGTCTTCCTATATAAAGGTTAAAAAGAAAACGTGACCAAAAACGTTCTGCAATATGCAGCTCTCCTTTAGGGGCAGCCATTATGGTCCCCACATCAGAATTAACTCATGAAGTCATGCAGCTGTTGCTGGAGGTCGCTAAGAGATGATGTCATAGGATCCTTCAGGAAGTATGCCTGCTGGGGGTGGAGGGGACGTGTGGGAATGATAGATGGTTTAGATGGAAAGGCGACTATTCTTGTCTGCTAGATTACAGTTGCCTCTAAAAGAAGAAGATAAAGCTATCCAATCTGTATCCTCACACAAACACACTGATACACACACTTTATCACTGCTGAAGGTAAAAATGTTAAGTGTGTTCGAGCACCTCCGTTTCCTTTATCGGTATCTCCTGACCCAATAATCCAACTCCACCGTCATACGAGGAAGGCAAGGACAAGCTATTTATCTCGGGCCAGTGTACACACACATGTACACACACACAGCCCAAGTGAGCATCATGAAAGAGGGGGTTTGAACAGCTGCATCACCAGTCTGGACCACGGGGCATGCCTGTCATTCACCATATGTTGCCCACATACCCGAAATAAAACCTTGCAGGAAAATGACCCACATTCCTAGGCAAATGGGGGGGAAGACAAGCGCTACTATGATGGATAAACACACACATGCTCACCCACACAATACAAGAATTAAATAAAGAGGAAAGAAAATGTGAGTGCATGCATGCGTGTGTGTGCGTGCGTGTGTATGTGTGTATCTGTGTGTGAACAAGAGGTCGGCCTTTTTCCATGCTCAGCTTCCAGCTCCTCTTAGATGAGCTATTCTGATCATCTGGTTTGCGCTCCATTCCCAACTGGGCTTATCTGAGGCATGGCCAAACACACACACACACACATACACCGACTAAAGGAAGCACACACTCATCACTGATCAAACTCCCATTAAGGTGACCTTTTCTGCTTGAAAATCCTGCGTAAACAGAGGTGCCATTCTGAATCAGAGGTTTTGACTGCTCGTGGGTAAATGGCCAACTTTTAACATCAATGTGAGCGAGACCACATTCCTGCTTTCCAGAATAGCTTTTCCCATTAGAGAGAACATTCTGGACTGTCATCGCATATAAACACAGACGCAAAAAGCCTTTAGAAAACCAACAAGAAAAAAATCTCTTAGGCTTAAAGTTGGATTAATGTGTCAAACAAATATGTGACAGTGAAAATTATGAAACAAGTTCATTACTGGTTTTAGGTGTGCTCACAATAGACAGACGTGTACTCATACACATGTATGATACATGAACCGATTTCAAAGAAATTCAGCGATGCAGCGATGGAACTCAAGTCAACCCCCAAACATGTGTTCGTGCTGCTCACTGACCTACAAATTCATTCAAAACAGGTGGAGCAAAAACTGAACTGGGCCACGGCCGAGTGTCAGGAGCCTGGACTCAATCTTTGGAGAGGTTTTAACCAAAATTCCCTATTCCTCTTTCCAACAATGTAATATAATTACTGTGTTTTTTGTTTTTTTGGTTTGTTTGTTTTTTTAAAACCAGTTTTGTTACTTTGTGTTGCATTAACTGAAGCATAATAGTTTATCAACAGGTTAGAAATAACAGGAAAATGCATCCACATCTGTCAATTAAAGCTTTTATTAAAGGCCAATTCTGTGCCAGGAAAAACCTGAAACTGACTGTGTGAAGTTGAAGGGAGATTACTTGTGGTCAAACTACTCATGTAACAGATACAACCATTCAAAATGTTGCATTTTAAATTTACTTAGAAGCAGAAGTTTGTGTGAAAAGACATTCGGATTAAAATCTTTTTAAAAGACTGCCCATCAAACGGGCCATTCTTGCCTTTCTAGATGAGAACAAACAAAGTAAATGTGAAATCCCAAACTTTCTAATGCACTCATCAATGTTATATATATATTTTTTAATTTCATTTAGATTTTCTGTTTCCAGAAGGGTGAATTTGATCATTTCAGTTGATGTCTTTTTATTTTTAATGTTTAGTTAGGTTTAGTTTTTATAGCGGAGTTTCAGTGTTTTATGCTTTTTTTTTTTATCATGCTAATGGTATTTGTTAGGGGCAGAATATAATATGTTCAGAACAAGTATTGGAATGCTGAAATCTAACTCCCAATCATCCCAGTCTCAGTAAACTTATGCAACAAAGCCTCTTTATGTTGGTTTTGTTGACAAATTTCACTAAATTGACAAAGACTAAAACTAAAGACATTTCCTCTATAGTTTATGCTTTTTAGTTACTCAGTACAAAGAATCGTTTAAGTTAGTTGTTGTTTTGCTTTCTAAAATATAGATTTTATTTTAATTTCAGTTAACTAAAAAATTTTTTTAGTTTTTAATTTCAGTTTTAATAACATCGGTACTGACAAAAGTATGGCTTTGTGAAACAGTTTGCCAACTGTACAGTCAAGTATGATTGAATTTTGGTATTTAAAATCCTAGAAACACTTACAAGCACCAGAAATTAAAATTTCTAGCAACACTGCTGCAACCAGCAACTGATTGATTTATTCATATTTTATTTTGAGGTCAAATTACAAACCACAAGACTGACCACCGAGGCCTGAGCCCGCAATTAACAGCTGCAATCTCAATCAAACTGTCCACTCATGTTACCAGCTTGGCAGCAGTCTTGTCTGCAACATACTGCACGCATACACATATATCAAATCTACTGTACCTTGGCCACCTGTAGAGGTTTTTGCTGCTCTGCTCCTCCCTGGAGCCTGAAACCCCACGGGGCTCCTCCTGAGAGGGAGACCACAATCTCCTCCGCTACCATCCCTGCTCCCAGCTCACAGCCTGCTGTGTGTGTGTGTGAGAGAGACGGCGTATATATGCTGCTATCCCCTTCTTCAGTTCCTCACACTCTGTGAGTATCAATGGGTATCTCACTGCTCTCCGTCACTCCACCCATGAGGAGACAGAGGGTGGTTGGCTTTCATCTGCTCACACTGGAATGCTGTGTCAGAGGGTGGGAGCTCAGCAGGGTGAGAAGGGGCAAAAGCATGTAGTGTGTTTGTGTGTATATGTGTGTGTGTGTTCATTCTCACTTGTATTCAACACTTGCCATGTCACTCTCCAGCACCCTGTACTGGAAGGGGCACTTGCTGATATACCCTCCAGAAATAACCATCAGCCCCACTCCCTCTTGAACCCCCAGCTCAGCCATCCTGACCAGCACCCGCGGCACATGGACTGGTCTTCTTAATGGGCGACTACACAATTTGACAGTTTCAGAATAGGTGCTAGAGGGACTTCTGCTACAGTGGCTCTGAGGAAGCAGAATTTTGGTGCTTGTGGTTCACAAAAAGCATTAATCCAATAAATGAGGGGCGAGTTTGGTGTCAGTGTGTTGGAAAAAAATTTGTTGGTCAACTTCAACACATCCGTTTTTGCCAAAGAAAGGTACACAGTTAAATAA